>MU399980.1:0-72801 GCA_022578945.1 Hypoxylon fuscum
ATTAATAATAAATTATTTTATAAATTTAAAATATTAATATAAATATTAAAAATTATAAATATTTTATTATAAATAATAATTAAAAAATATAAATATATATAATTTTTTTTTAAAAATTATATATATTATTATATATATATATTTTAATTTAATAATAATATATTTTATATATTTAATTTAATAAATAAAAAATAAAAAATAAATTTTATTAAATTAATATATATTAATTATAAAAAAGTTTAATTTTTATTATAAAATTAAATTATATTAATAAAATCTTTACGTTAAATAACCAGCCGTTAAAAATATATAAAAAACTAACGAAAAACCGCAGCCAGCCCCCTTTAAACCTGTTTAACAAAAGGGGTTGCGGGGCACGCTACTGGTTATAACATGAAATCCACATCCCTTGTGTAACCTAGTCCTTTACCTGAGCTGCCAGAGATACACTTTGGTTATCTACGGCTCTTTCACGGAATTACGTTTTAAAGTCCGGTTCTAATCTCCACGTCATTGTGTTACAAGTTACATAGACAAGGTATCAGATTGATTGCATCTAATGTCTATCATCCTTTGCCACGACAACGTGGGGTCAAGCTCTTACTTAGGTATATCGGCGTTTGCTGTGAGGCACAAGACCATTAAGTATTAAGGCCATCTAGAACACTCCAAAAGCTTCCATTACATGCTCAAGTCATTGCAGCGTTTACCTTTACATCGTATCAAAACGCCGAGTTTGACTCCGCGTGCAGCTTTTGGCTTTCACCTTCAAACTCATCTTCTCAATCAAACTTCGACCACAACAAGAACAATTACCACACAAATGGCTATTGTCAATCGCTCTGTCTGGCAGGACAAGGATGGCATACCAGGTGTCATTCGCGAGAGCCCGATTCCTTCTGAGCTCCAGGATCGTGAGGTCTTGGTCAAAGTTCATGCCTGGGCTATCAATCCCTGCGATGCCATGCTACAGGACAAGTCATTGCCCTTCATCAAATATCCAGTTATCCTCGGCCAGGACGTTGCCGGTACCGTCGAGAACGTAGGATCTATCGCAGCTAACAAGTTCAAGAAGGGAGATCGAGTTTTCGGCTTCTCCATGAACAACGGCTTTCAGGAATACGTCACCCTCGATCACACCGTCACAGCCAAGATCCCGGGCTCGATGCCTTACCGCGACCTTACCGTCTTCCCCCTATGCATTCTAACTTGCTCCTGCTCGCTTTTCGGCAAGGACTATCTCGCTTTGCCCCTCCCTTCTCTCAACCCTACCAAAACTGGCAAGTCGATCTTGATTTGGGGTGGCAGCTCGGCTTGTGGTAGCAATGGTATTCAGCTAGCTAAGGGGGCCGGCCTCGAAGTGATTACTACCTGTTCCCCCGGCAGCTTCGACTACGTGAAAAGCCTCGGAGCCGACAAGGTGTTTGATCGTAACAGTCCCACCGTTGCCGAAGACGTTGCCGCCGAGCTTGACAAGGGCACGTGCGCCGGTATCTACATGGCTGCTGGGAAGGTATCCGAGGCTTGTCAGGTTGCATACAAGTCGAAGCAGAAGCCATTCGTCGTAACAACCAACCCGGTCATGCCCGAAGACGTCCCAGAGGGTGTCACAGCGAAGATGACTTTTGGGACTGGCGGTATGGATTCTTTCGCGGAGGTACTCCCCGCTTCTTTCGGTGGATACCTGGTAGAGGCGTTAGCCAAGGGAGTGTACAAGGTCGCACCACCGGCAGAGGTCGTATCGAAGAAGGGTATCGAAGGTATCCAGGAAGCGATGGATATCTTTAAGAAGGGAGTTTCGGCCAAGAAGTTGGTCATTGAGGTTCCGTAGTTGAATAGGTAATTATCATATAGAGGTGCTCACTGAGCTAGGTAGCTACCGGATAGCCTACGGTTCTGGGTCACACGGGTTCTTCAATGTACTAAAAATTACATTGTTGCGCCGATCAAGCGGTTTCTATACACGGCCGGGCCAGAATATAACAAATTGACAAGAAAACTAGAATACGCACTCACTCGAGAGGATTGTTACAATGTAAATGTAAATCTTCACATCGTTTGTTTACAGGCCTTGTAAAATTCGCGTCGGCATGACGTAGACCTCGCGGCTTTCATGATCTACAGATGTGTCAGATAAGCTGATAAGAGCTTATCCGATAAAATACCTATCTTATCAGAGATAAGACCTACATAGGAACATGAAAATTGAAATCATTCAGAAGCACATGACACCCCTAATGCACAAGTTTCTCCCTGATCAAAATTATATCATTTTGTATTCTTAAAGGGTCCATCGGCACTACGTACTTCGTACACATCTATAATACTTATGCCACCTGCCACACCTATATCGTGAATTCTCGTAGAAGTTCCTTTGAAAATGGAGGGTTCGGACTGAGACTAGCCCTAGTCACTTCACGTATGATGGTCAATTGCCTCACATGGCTTTCCGGCGCTACCAGACATGACATGAAAGGTTCCCGTGCCCTTACTGGGCCGATGTAGGTAGGTTAGGTCGCACGATCCCTCTAGATGTACCGCCCTCGCAGAATCGCGTCAAAAGCATTATTGAACGTGCCACTGTATTTAAACTAATGTTCATACTATAGTCCCATAATTCATTTTCGCCACAACACCAAGAATATTCCACCACATATAGGTAATAAAGAGAGGCTATTATAAAATCTTAAGTAGGTACTTACGAAGTTTTAATAATATACGTTATTTTAACAGTCTCTAAATGAAGTATAAACCATACTGGATTCATAATCAATTTAATATATATGGTATTATAGCAAAAATGAATTATAGGGCTACAATATGAACACCAGTGTAAATACTGAATTAGCACGTTCGACAATGCTTTTAACGCGATTCTACTTCATCACATCCCACGCTTGGTAGGTACTTAGCCAGGTGCCGCATGCAGGTAGCAGTAAGCTGACTCTATGGGAAAAGCATTTCAAAGGCAGCTCCATATATTGCAATGTATCGTAAAAATTCCGACACTATAAATAGAGTAGTCCAAATAACTCACCTCGAGACCTGCATACACCGCCACTTATATGATCCAATATATTCCACTCAGGAACTCCGACTGATCTATTACATCCATGACCTCCGTTGGAATACCCCGTACTCCAAGGCGACATGAGGTCATCTAAGAACACCTACCTTTGAATGCTTCAAGCACGGCACTTGCCATAATTTGGATTGTGTTATCTACCTATGTAGGCATGATATGATCCTCCAGTGATAATCCTCTACCCTACTTTGTTACATGTTTTGCCCTAAAGATATATAATAAGCATAGCTAGAAGATTTGCGGTGAAACTCATAGAGGTTCAGATGAGCATTGAATATACAACATGGCAGAACCACTTAATTCTAGCGAGGCATCGTTTCTGGCTGTTCCACTCATACGGGAGAAGAGCCTCGGCGATTTGATATCCCAAAACTTTTCTGCCGTTGGAGTTGCAACTGCAGCCATACTACTGGGCTTCCTTTACTGGGCAGTTCTACCTAAACCCCTCCCTGGTATCCCGTATACGAAAAAGTCTCGATGGCAGTTCTTCGGCGACGCATTCGACTTCGTTAACTATTCAAAGGAGACAGGAGAGGGTTTTAGATGGTTTGCTACCAAGGCTGCGGAGCTTCAAAGTCCCATCTTTCAGGTTTTTCTTGCCCCCCTATCGAAGCCGATCGTTGTTGTCACAGATATCCAGGAATTGATTGACATGTCAACGCGGCGCACGAGAGAGTTCGATCGCGGTGGTTTTCTGACGGGTTGGGTTGGAATATTGTTCCCTGAGGGTACCATATCCATGGCCTCTCACGACAAGTTCAAAGACCAGCGTAACATCTGGTCGTCTACCATGACTAGTCAATTCTTGAACTCCGTCTCCGCGAAAACGATCCATCAACACACCAACAGTCTCGTCAAACTTTGGTCTACCAAGTGCCAGCGTGCGAGTGGACGACCATTCGAAGTTTCGGACGATCTGAAGCAAGTTACATTTGACATGGTACATGCTCCGCCCCCTCCCTTTAGCCACGCGCCCTTATTTTTTCTGTCTTCAACACGTACTTTGAGTATTGAAGACGAGGCTAACTTGATTGCAGTAAGCCTTTAGTGTAGCACTATACAGACTTTCCTTACTTTGCTAATTCAACAATCAGGATCTGGACCGCAGCCACTGGTGATGACCTAGGTCTGATTACTCGACGCATCAATGCTGCCTCCGCGACTGGGGATGTATCAGATATAGGAAGCCGTGATGAGGCGGTAAAATTCCGCAACCCCTCTGATCTGCCAGAGATCGTAGATGCATGCGAGATCCTGGTAGAGCATCTGAAGAACATGCGGGGCTCTGTGTGGTTGGCCGCAACCAAACTGTGGGTTTGGGCGACCCCCTCGTGGAATAGAGCATGGCACACCAAGGAAACCGTGATGCTGCAGCTGATCGAAAACTCTCGCAACAAGGTTGGGGAAGCACAATGTGCCATGGACGAAGTATTCAAGCGGAGCAGTCTACTTGGGTCCAAGGGTAGAAATTCATCCAGCCACCGTGAAATGATCGACGAAACCTTCTCATACATAGTGGGTGAGTGATGAAGCTATCTGCAATTCTCAAAGTGCACGCTGACCGTCTTGATTCTAGGGGGCCATGAGACGACACAGGACACCACCAAGTGGAGTATGAAGTATCTCACCGCGAACCAAGACAAGCAAAGCAAGCTTCGCGAAGCATTGTTAGAAATTTGGCCTACTGCGAATGCACACAACCTACCGACTTATCAGGAGATCATCTCGGTCGAGCATCCGTATGTCGAGGCTAGCATCCAAGAGCTACTTCGTATCGCCCTGACAGCTCCGTCTTGGACACGTCGGACAACACAGGATGTGATGGTTCTCGGCCATAGAATACCGTCGGGCATTGATGTTTTCGGAGCGCCCAGCGTGCAGAGTCTGGAGGATATGGAGGACTTCGCCATTGATCCCAAGCTCCGTTCTATTACTTCAAAGCCAAGAGAGTCAGGGAAATGGGTGAGAGAGACAAAGGGCCAATATCAACCCGAGAGATGGATTGATGCGGATGGGAAATACGACGGCTATGCTGGTCCCATGTTGCCCTTCGGGGCCGGCCCTCGTGGTTGCTTTGGTACCGTTGCCCCTGACTGTACACACCTTTGAAATACATAGCTAACCTACGAACAGGGCAGAGATTGGCGCGTATGGAGTTGCGTATGATGATTATAATGCTCGTCCTAAGCTTCGAGTTCAAACCCATCCCAGATACATACGCCAGTTTCAGGGCCGAAGAGGTCATCAACCGAGGACCTCACATCACCTACATCCGGCCCATTCTACGGATCTGAGCTTATTGTGGTGCGTTTTGACAGGCGCATCTTCTCACCAATAGTCTATATTCAAGATGGCCTTTGAATGGTTGTACTGTGGATGATGGGTTCAAACTGCTATTAATTATAGCCTGGCCACCCAATAGATCAAGAAGCGATAAGTACAAAGTGATTATTGCTTGGTGGCAGTCCACTCATTGTTATGAACCTTCTATTATGGGGACTGAAATAAATTTAAATATCTTATTTACATAAAAAAGGTTGCCATTAATGATAATCACTTCGTTTGTAAGGTAGTATTGATTCTCTGAAGTATAGTCTCTAGTCCAATTGCAGTGCATAATCTACCACATCTGAGATACGGACAACTTATCAGCACTGCCTTAACTGTGCGAAGTTCGTATGGATCTTTCCGGTAGTCAGGGCAATAATCTCATCTCCTGACGATATATCGTGGTAGTCATCCACCAGATACATACATGTAACTCATGTAGTTTAAGTAGAATATAGCATTCAGTTGTTATGGGAAGGATAAGACAACTACGCAGATATACAATTTAATGATGAGGCGGATGACAGAGTGCTCGATTCTTTTCATATACGTCCAGAGTTAACATGGTCAAGGTGCCTTAACTTGATAGACACCCCTACCTGAATGTAGAAACCACTCAAAGAGTCTCTCAGGTAAAGCCCAGTGAAATAACTTGGCGCGTCCCGCCACACCACCACGCCACACATGACCATCTCTTCCGCTCAACACATCCTTCACAAGGTTCTCAGCGGTTACCTCCGGCTTCTCGCCTTCTTTCTGCATCAGTCCTTTCCCCTGATCGTAGATGATGTCCTTTATGGAAGAGTAGTATGATGAGGCAGGAAGGGATGGTGGAACGGTTGAGTTAGCGTAGATGTTGGTATCTACCTCGCCAATCATGGCCGTAATAACGCGCACGCCTAGACCTTGCATCTCGATGCGTAGTGTCTCAGAGAGCCAGCGCGTGGAGGCTTTCGAAGAGTTGTAGACACCTGTGTACTCTTGTCACTACTCCAAACTTGACAAAATAGGGGTGCACAGAAGGTCGATCGCCATGCTAAATTGGAAAGATGAAGATGAAATGGTTGGGGTAATTCAGAGAAGAGCGAACCTTGCCACGCCATTCTTACCGCGCCTGCAATGCTGGAGATATTTAAAACAACGCCCTTGGATCGCACCAGTATTGGTGCGAATTTTTGCGTTACAGCAAGCATGCCCCACACATTTACGTCGAACAATTTCTTACTTTCCTCGATGTTAGTGTCGAGAAGAGGCATGGCGAACATAACGCCTGCGTTGTTGACTAAGACATCGAGTCTACCACCTGTTTTCTTCTGCACGGTGATCGCACACGCGGATATAGAACTCGAGCTAGTGACTTCAAGAGATAATATTTCAATGTTAGGGTTTGATGCTAGGGAAGTAGCTTTGGCGGGGTCGCGCAGGGTAGCAAAGACATAGAAATCGTGTCTTGCAAAAGCAAGAGCCAGGGCGGCCCCGAGGCTGCCATCTGAGCAACCTGTGATGAGGGCGGTTTTCTTTGTGATCGTGGCCATTGGCGCAATAGGTGTTTAATTGATGGTCACTGCAACTGGAATATTCAGGAAAAATGCGTAGTTACAGTACCATTAAGCTAAGCGGACATATTCCCTGGCTGTGCATGTCAGTACCTATCTAAGACCTCCTTTCATTTTTCCTCCTTTGGGGCGCTTGTTTGGTCTGCCCGTTTCGACCAGCATGAAGCCACGCATGTGTCCCCGCCCAGTATGAAAGTCGATTACAACTCATCAGCATACCGGAGGTTGTGTAAGAGATCACAGATCTTCAACTCCGAACAGGGGCGCTAAAGCTATAAAATAATGTCCATAATTCTGTAAACCCTCTTCAATATTGGTTTCATTTGGCTCCGACTAGTAAGTCCGTAATGTCCGGCTGTTTTACCCCGGACGCTAGCGCTTTCTTTCCCCTTTTCGGAGGAGTATGCCTATCCATGCAGATCTAGATCTGCTAATTGCCTATCCTAGGAGTTTTGTCAATATTGGATGTCTCCGATTGGTGAGCTAAAGGTGGGCCAAGGGAGATCCCGAGTGGAGCTCGCATGATAAGGCCGAGTCGGAGGCTGGAAATATGTGGACCTCGGACCTGAATAAATGGGTCTCTCAGCCATATCGTGGAGTTTTACCATGACCGATGCAAGTCGACAGGCTCTTGAGCAGAAAGTCAGGACCGATCTATCTAACCCTAAAGCGTCTAGTGTTACATATGTAACTTGCACATAAATGAACATGAATGAAGAGATCTTAGTTGAGCCTTATCACAAAGTACAAACGCGGGTAAAAATGAAAATAAATACGTATTTCACATCTAGGTATCATGATATCCTATCCAATATAATCTGCAAACGAGTTCCATCGAGCGTCTGCCATAAGCCCCCCGAAGTCATCCTCATTGAAGCAAAGTAGTGCGTCAATATCACCTGAATCCGTCTGTGGCATGAAATAGATATTACTCCGCAATGGCCCAAAAGTGGGCCGTCTTACCAATGCCGGTTTGCCCAAGGGACCAAAATTTACCCTGGATAGTTGAACTTGAGTCCAAGAAGAAGATCCAATATCCGTGTCCGTATTCCACTTGCCGCCGTATGCTATGGTTGACTTATCCGACGTCTGAGAGATGAATGTTGCAAAGCTACGGACGTAATCCCGCGTATTGACAGAGTTCAAATCTTTGCGGAGTAAACTAGCAACGGTTGGAAGCGAGGCATCTGCTAGCTCCTGAAAAGATATCATTGATGTAGCAATAGTGACAAGATCACCCATGTAACCCCGTGGTATGCCCAAAACCTTGCGTGCATCCACAGCGCGCAAGATCTTGGCTATCGCATAAGGAGTCTGGCGGCGCCGTAGACGGGTGGATATCACGCGTTGCCAGCAGAAAGCAGCCAAAGCGTCATTTGTTGAAATGTAAGGGACAGAAACGTCGCAGTTCTCAGATGAAGTAGCAAGAGACTTCAACTCGGATAGTTTAGCAGCTGAAAATCGAAAGTACCGCCACGTGAAGGGCGAATTTGGTTCAAGAAGCGGCGGCGGCGACTCGGAAAGTGGCCTCCTTTTAAACTGACTGTGATCACTCATGGGTTCATCAGGCCGGAGAAGTGGTACTAGATTTCGTCGATCTAAATTGCCTTGTGCAATGTCATCAGATGAGAAAGGCAACTCGTTCATACCGGCTGCCAGCAAATTGAAGCACTGTTCAATTCCGGTCATGTCGATAAGGTTGTGCTGGGCTGCGCAGTCCAAAAGGAGGCCGCCTTGGATCAGATTAACTTGAAAGGCTATTACTGGAGCCGGGTCCTCTTCAGTTTCCTGGTAGCTTTCCGGGAATGCTGTGCGAGGCGCTAATATGCTACCATCTAGCATTGCAGCTGGCCCTCGAGCTGCGATGAGTTCAGCGAAAGAAGGACAAACTTTCGAACAATCTCTTTGACGAAGGATGGTATTTGGCGGCGACCATAGGGGACACGGTTCTAATTCGAACGCGCCAGAGATACCTATGCTGCTTCCCTTGTTGACAACCTTGGCGGCAAGCCATGGGAACGCTTCTGTGAGTTTGAGGGTAGCTGATTGCAAGCGCTCGATAACTTCATTTCGCGACGATTCGTCATCGATTGGGAAGGCTAGGAGCAGATGGGTGTACGTCTTCAGAAAGGGGAGCTGACCCACAACGTCCTTGAGATGTGAGAAATCGTTCATGTTGCAGGGTTTATGGAACAATATGCTCAAGGTCTGTTTCTGTTTAGAATCATATAAAATTGAGCTGATGACAATTCGTGATTGAAGAATGAAATCCTATATCCCCTCAACATTCGGCAACATTCAGATTCTCCATTATCCTAACACGTTGAAAATTACATGCACGTTGGTAAATCTTTGACCGACATTGTGCGTATATGATTTGAATAACCTGATGGTTAGAAAAAACCAAAAAAAAAGAATTTTTACTTCCGAAAGATAGGTACATACCAAGACTGGCGGTCTGCTGAGCCCGAACAATCAACGCCACATACTGGGATGGCCGTGATCGGAGTTTTAGGTTTGTATTACGGATGGACATGGTCTTTCTGCATTTACACTGTTGTGTAACACGTGTCGCTGGATGCAAATATCTTCAATGACTGGATACATATGCTTGTCTAGCTACGACCTCTGATCTCAATGCAGCATGGGTACCTACCTATTATCTTACCTTAGTAAATCGGTGTTACCGAAGATTATGTAGCCAAGCATCATTGAGGCTAGTTAGGTAATTAACAGACTATTTCTTTAACGTAGGTCTATGCTAGTAGCTTGAACATGTAGAGCTTGAAGAAGCTGTAGGTTCTGTTGAATTTGGAAATGGAATTAGGTTTATTAATGCTGCCGGAAACAACGACTGACCTCATACTTCAACGTCTGCCGATAGCTAAGAGTATGTCTCAACTCTGTATGTCTTCAATGTCCTCTACATGACTTCTGCATACATGTATATGCATGTGGTCTGAAAACTCCCGGTACCACTCGTAAGTGATTCATTCTCTCATACATGTATCCTTTTGAAAGCCTTCTAAAATTCAAGAACCACTGCTGGAAAGATGCACAAAGTATTCCGAATTGTTTGTCCGGCCACATGAGTTCTGCACTTTCCATATCTACCAATGCATAAAACTCCTGCGGCACGAAGTCCAATGTCCGTATTCTATGCGGATCATGAGAAAGTCGCCTTTGCAGTAGTGGGTAGATCAGCCTACCTAAAAGCGGAAAAGTATGTCGGCGTATTTCAATCTCATACCGGAGTGAGTATTCTCCTGACGTAAACAGCTACCCTACTACATAGACCCAGGTTATCTACACCGCATCATCGAACTTTCCTATTAGGTCTTTGGTTTGGACGTTGTGTCTGACCTTGTGCTTCGATGGTAGTTATCAGTGTTTCAACACATAATACTACTTCAGAAGATAGTTGAGATTTGCTAGATTCAACCCTTGTCAAAGAAGTCTCCAACCACGAAGACATGAATTCAACTACATCAATGAACCCAGACTTGGGAGCCACGGTTCTCTTGTTTGGTCCTCAAGCTCTCTCTTTTAGCGAGGAGTCTGTGAAGACCCTCAGAACGTATCTTACCGAGTCCAAAGACTGCCAGTGGATGCTGGACACCATATCAGAGCTACCTAGTCTCTGGACGACCCTGACCGCTGCTCTACCCAAGCTTCAAGAGATTCCAGGTGAAAAGCACCTAACGAATTTAGAAAGCTGGTTTAGGACGGGCGTTGTTGACCAAGCAACCTTTCAACTTCCGAATACAATTCTCACGCCTCTTGTCGTTCTTGCCCAGCTTACGCAATTCTCTCGATATTTTTCGTCGATATTTTCAAATGCCTCGTCTCCGGCCCATGACCTCAAAACGGCATTTGCAAAGCTTAATCTAGAGACAGTGGGCTTCTGTACTGGATTGCTAAGTGCCTCGGCAATCTCCAGCTCCTCCGACCAGTCTACATTTGAACAATATGGCGCTGTTGCAATACGCCTCGCAACTCTTATTGGCGCCTTGGTCGATGCGCAAGATAATTCAGATCGCTTACATGGTCGATCAAAGTCATTTGCCGCAGCTTGGAATTCACCCTCTATGTCAAGGGAGTTGGTGAGAATACTCGACGGGTTCCCAGAGGTAATTATTTTATACAACTGTGCTCTATACTTTTGCTGCACTGTATGGCTTACGTGACTTAATAGGCATATATATCTGTTATTTACGATGAGAAACGGGCTACTTTGACAACAGCTGAAGGCACTGCCCCTTTATTGCTACAGCAGCTCAAAGAAGCTGGTGTCACAGCATCGGAAGTCGGTCTTCGCGGTCGATTCCATTGCCAATGCCACCATGATTATCTTGACGCTGTCGTTAAATTTTGCGATTCCGATCCTAACTTCCAGTTTCCAGGTCTATCAGACCTCACGTTACCGATACATTTAAGCCCCACTGGAAAAGTATCGGAAAGCAAGCTTCATCATGAGGTTCTTCGGATGATACTTGTGGAGCAGTCGCAATGGTACCAAACCTTTGCCTTTGTACAAGAATCGCGGTTGAAGTCCAAAGACTCCGTTGTAATCTCGTTTGGTCCGGATCGTGGTGTTCCACCTTCTCTAATGCGGAATCTGGGCCCCCATTTAGTTCACGCAGCGGATCTTGACCAAGCCGGTCCTCAGCTAGCCGACAGTGCTTTGGACCCGGTTGCGGCCTCAATGCATCAGAACCCACAAAACGGATCCGATAACGATATTGCTGTCGTTGGTATGTCTTGTCAAGTGGCTGGAGCCAGCGACGTTGGAGAGTTCTGGAAAATCATTTGCGAAGGCGAGTCACAACACATTGAGGTGCCAGAAGAGCGTTTCGGCCCCGAGACGCAATGGCGTGATGTAGATCCGAGCAGGAAGTGGTACGGCAACTTCATTGATGATCATGACGTTTTCGATCATAAATTCTTTAAAAGGAGCCCTCGAGAAATGGTCTCAACTGACCCGCAGCAACGACTCATGCTGCAATGCGCGTACCAGGCAGTTGAACAATCAGGATACTTCCATCAAACTTACGTCGATACAAAGATCGGATGCTACATCGGCGCCTGTGCAGGGGATTATGAACACAATGTAGCTTGCAATCCAGCAAATGCGTTTACTGCTACGGGAAATCTGAATAGTTTCATTGTTGGAAAAATCAGGTCAGTACTGCTGTCTTCCAAAAATCGAGCGGTTTTGCAGTTCATGAATGACCGCTGACTCCCGTTTTCTCTAGTCATTATTTTGGTTGGACAGGCCCTGGTCTTCTCATTGATACTGCATGTTCATCGTCGGCTGTTGCGACTCACCAGGCCTGCAGGGCCATATTGAGTGGCGAATGCTCCGGTGCGCTGGTCGGTGGTGTTGCTCTCATGGGCAACATCCTTTGGTTCCAGAACTTGGCTGGCGCATCTTTCCTCAGCCCAACAGGTCAGGTATGTGTTTTCAAAAGTTACCGTCTCTTATCTAATGCTAAATTTACTGATATTATGTCTTACAGTGTAAGCCATTTGACGAGAAGGCAGACGGATACTGCAGAGGCGAGGCAATTGCGTGTGTATTCTTGAAAAAGATGTCCACAGCTATTGCAGATGGCAACCAAATTCTCGGTTGCATCTCTAGTACATCAGTTACACAAAACGAGAATTGCACGCCTGTCTTTGTGCCAAACAGTCCATCACTCTCCTATCTCTTCAAGGATGTTGTACAGAAATCGAGACTTGAGCCACAGCAAATTACTTTCGTTGAAGCCCATGGTACTGGAACACCAGTAGGCGACCCAGCAGAGTACGAAAGTATTCGTCAAGCTCTTGGAGGGCCTATACGTGAGAAGGTACTTCCCCTTGGTTCAGTCAAGGGTCTTATTGGACATACGGAAGGTGCATCAGGCATCATGTCACTTATAAAGACAGTTCTCATGATCCAAGAGGGGGCTATCCCAGCTCAAGCCAGTTTCCAAACAATGAGTCATCACATTACGGCTTCTCCGTCTGACATGATGGAAGTACCTACCAGCTTGAAACCTTGGGGGGCAACATTCAAAGCTGCTCTCATCAATAACTATGGCGCTTCGGGATCTAACGCTTCTATGATTATCACGCAGCCATTCCAAATCTCTCAAGATGGTCACTCTCCAATCCATGCTTCGAGCGTTAAGCATCCATTCTGGATTTGCGGATTAGATGACAGGAGTTTGCGTGACTACTGCATCAAGCTCTTGAATTTGATCAAGTCACAGAGCGTGTCCTCGAGCAAAATGACCATGTCGAATTTGTCATTCAACATCTGCCGTCAGTCAAACCGAGCTCTTGATCAAGGCCTTATATTCAACTCTAGTACCCTTCAGGGCGTAGAGGACAAGCTGTCAGCGTTTATCAGTGAGGATAAAACCATATCGTCAATCAGCGCCAAGAAAGCACCTCTACCAGTCATCATGTGTTTTGGCGGCCAAATTTCCACCTTCGTCGGCTTAGACAGGAATGTTTATGATAGCGTCAGGATATTCCGAAGTTATCTTGATCAATGCAACGCTGTCTTCCTATCAATCGGTTTAGATGGTATATACCCAGGAATCTTCCAAAGGGAACCAGTCGAAGATACCATAAACTTACAGACGATGCTCTTCGCGATCCAGTATGCTTGTGCAAAAAGCTGGATCGACTGTGGAGTACAGGTCGCCGCTGTCGTGGGCCACAGCTTCGGCGAGCTCACGGCTCTTTGTGTGTCAGGAGTCCTCTCTCTCAAGGATACTGCAAAGATGATCGCCGACAGGGCCAAACTCGTGCGAGATTCTTGGGGCCCTGACCGGGGATCGATGATGGCGATTGAAGCAGACCTAGAAATAGTGCACAATATTTTATCCGAAGCAGGCGACAAAGCTTCAGACGACTCCGCAGCCACTATTGCTTGCTACAATGGCCGTAGAAGCTTCACCTTGGCCGGCTCCACTAAAGCTATTGACGACGTCGTAGAAGTCGTGGCCAGCAGTTCGGTATACTCGTCTTGCACCAGGACCAAAAGACTCAATGTGACTAATGCATTCCACTCAACCCTGGTAGAGCCTTTGATTGATGACTTGGAGCAAATCGGGCTTGACCTAACCTTTAGAGAGGCGGTCATGCAATTAGAGAGGTCTACGGAAGAAACATACACGGATATGACATCTACCTTTGTGGCCGAACATATGAGGAATCCCGTGTATTTCGATCATGCCGTACAAAGACTGGCAAGACAATATCCATCTGCAATTTGGCTGGAAGCGGGCTCCAATTCAACTATCGCGACAATGGCGAGTCGAGCACATGAATCGCCTTCGGATTCCCACTTCCAATCGATTAACATCACCAGCGATAAGGGCTTACAAAACCTTGCCGATGCCACCTTAGCGCTCTGGAAAGCCGGGTTAAAAACCGAGTATTGGCCACATCACGCATTGCAAACCTACGAATATGGTCATATATTCCTACCGCCTTATCAATTTGAGAAAATCAGACATTGGATGGATCTCAAGAAACCACAGAAGATGGCCGTCTTGGAAGACACCCCGAAGGTTGAGGAACCAGAGCTCCCGACTGGCCTTTGGACATTTGTTGGCTATCAAGACAAGGATCAGCGATCCGCCCGCTTCCGTATCAACACTATGACGAAGAAGTATGAGGATTTTATTTCTGGTCATTTCATAGCGCACACCGCTCCTATCTGTCCAGCAACCCTGGAATGCGAGATGGCTATTGAGGCACTGTTCAGCATTCGTCCAGATTTTACTGCAGCCAGCATGCAACCAACCATCAAGAACATGGAAAACCACGCGCCTATTTGCGTGGACCCATCCCGGCTTGTTTGGCTGGAATACAAGGCACTTGATCCCGAGTGCCACTCTTGGAGCTGGCGCATTGTCAGCAACCCGGCGCAAAAACCCGGGCCAGAGACCGAGCATGTTCATGGGAAACTCGTTTTCCGCTCTAATCATGACCCTGAGTATCAAGCCGAGTTTTCCAGGTATGAGCGTTTAGTCCGCCATGAACGTTGTCTTCGTATCCTTAATTCGGACGATGCCGATGATATCATCCAAGGGCGCAATATCTACAAGGCTTTCGCAGAAATCGTAGACTATGGAGAGGAATACCGTGGCGTCAAGAAGCTCGTAGGTCTCGGTAACGAGTCTGCTGGGCGTGTTGTGAAAAAGTACACAGGAGAGACCTGGTTCGACACCCATCTCGCTGACTGCTTTAGTCAGGTGGGAGGGATTTGGGTCAACTGTATGACTAACAGAGCACCTGAGGATATGTTCATTGCGAGCGGATGTGAACTTGTACTTCGATCTCCCAAGTATCCCAATGACAGACCACGTCCCGAAACGTGGAATGTATACGCTTATCATCATCCGGCATCTGACAAAGCGTATACCACAGACATCTTCACATTTGATCCTACGAATGGCGAAATGGTTGAACTCATGCTGGGTATCAATTATGCCAAGGTGGCCAAGGCATCTATGCAAAGGATTCTTACCAGACTCTCACCAGGAATTGCTAAGCCAACACCTCCTACCAAGCAAAGTTCGAATACCCAAGGCAGCGCGACTGCTTCTAGCCTAGCCTTGCCAAAGCCAGTCGAAAAGGTCAGAGCGAACAAGGCAGCTGAAGATGACGATGACACAGACAATTCTCCCGACGACGATAGTTACTCGTCCAAAGACTCTGATGTTTCAACACCTCTTTCCTCTTTAGGAACTCCACAATCGAGAATCGACATTGTTGAATATCTCGAAGAGCTACTAGGTGTCAGTGCAGAGGATATCCAAAGCGATACCGTTCTCATTGATCTTGGTGTTGACTCACTGCTTTCTTCCGAGCTTCGGTCGGATCTTTCTGGGAAGTTCGAAGTACACATTTCCGAAGACGTCGCTATCGAGGCCATGTCAGTAGAGGAGCTGAACAACATAATCAACCCTTCCTCCAGCATCAATAAGAAACCAAGTCCACCAGAAAAAAAGCATTCCGCCGAGAAAAATGGTACCGCGTCATCCTCACAAGCTAGTAGATCACCGCCCCAACCTGAAACGTCTACACCCACGAATAGGGGCCTGTCTTCTGCTTTCAGCAACGGAAACCTCGAGATCCCCGCGTCAACTATCCTGGAAGCTTTTGGGAAAGCGAAAATGCGTAGTGACGAGTTAATTCGTGAATTCAAAATTGATAATTTCGCCGAAATAGTCAATCCTAAGGCAACACAACTTTGCATTTCACTCACACTTGATGCCTTCGAAAAGCTAGGGGTCTCTATGAGAACGGCTAAGCCGGGCCAGGTGCTTCAGCGTATTCAGTATGCCTCACAGCATCAGAGGCTCGTTGATTATTTGTACGGAATGCTGGAGAATGAAGCTCGACTCATCAACATCGAAGGCTCAAAAGTCATCCGCACCGCTATCTCTCCGCCCACGAAATCCAGCAACGCACTCTTCCAAGACCTCAGTCGACTGTATCCTGAATGGAGCGCCGCGATGAAACTCACTTACTTCACCGGAACTAAGTTAGCAGAAGTCCTGGCAGGCAAAAACGACGGCATCAGGATCATCTTCGGAACCGAGGAGGGCAAAGAGCTTGTTGCTGGCCTCTACTGCGAGCATTCCTTTAACAGAATGAATTACCATCAAATGGCATACTTTGTTGAAATTTTGATAGCGAAACTTTCAATGCAAGACGGGGCCTTGAGGATCTTAGAGATGGGAGCTGGTACTGGAGGAACTACATTATTCATAGCACCTCTCTTGGCACGCCTCGGGGTGCCAGTGGAGTACACGTTCACGGATCTCTCCGCATCCATGGTGGCTGCTGCAAAAAAGACGTTTAAGCAATACCCTTTCATGAAGTTCTTGGTTCATGACATGGAAAAGCCAGTCCCTGAAGATCTCAAAGGAACCCAACACATCGTCATCGCCAGTAACGCTATTCATGCAACACACGATTTGGTTAAGACTTGTACTAATATCCGGGAATCCCTTCGCCCAGATGGATTCTTAATGGCACTGGAGATGACGGAGGTTGTTCCCTTCGTCGATATCATCTTTGGGCTCCTGGAGGGGTGGTGGCTCTTTGACGACGGCCGAACGCACGCCATTGCCAACGCAGATAGGTGGGTAAAGGACATGCAATCAGCAGGGTTTGGACATGTGGATTACAGCGATGGTCATCTTCCGGAGAATACCATCCAAAAAGTCATCATTGGTCTCGCCTCTGGCCCCGTGTACGACCTTCTACCTATATCAGAGGCACCGGCGCCGAAGAACGAGACAACGGACCTAAGAGCTCGGGAAAAGAGCATATCAAACTACGTACAGAAGTTTAGTGCCGGTTTCAGCCCCCCCACAGCCTCGTCAGGGTCGGAATCTTCACGCAGTGATTCTCGATGCGTGTTGATCACGGGTGCTACTGGAAGTCTCGGCTCACATCTAGTCAAGGAGTTCGCCGAGCGTCCCGACGTAGAAACTGTCATATGTCTGAATCGTCGTGGAAAATCCGACCCCCTTGAGCGTCAAAAGGAAGCATTTACTTCTAGAGGGGTAGTTCTCGACCCCAATGCCCTTAGAAAACTACAGGTCTTCGAAACAGACACTGCTAAACCCAAATTAGGTCTCACTGATTCGGAATACATGGCTTTAGTTCAAAGAGTTACAGGAATACTGCATAACGCATGGCCTATGGCCGGCAAGCGTCTCATAAAAGGGTTCGAGGGACAGTTCCAAGCTCTGAGGAACCTTATCGACCTGGCCCGAGATATCGCCTGTGCCAGACCAGCGTCCGAGAAGGTGGACTTTCAGTTCATCTCTTCGATCGGAGTTGTTGGCCACTACCCATTGTGGAGCGGTACTACTCGTGTGCCGGAGGAAAGAACGGAAATAAAGTCCATATTGCCAAATGGCTACTGCGACTCCAAGTTTACTTGCGAGCGGATTCTCGATGAGACATTGCACAAGTACCCAGACCGGTTCCGAACCATGACAGCTCGGCTAGGCCAAGTTGCAGGCTCTAAAGTGAGCGGGTATTGGAATCCTATGGAACATTTCTCATTCCTCGTCAAGTCCTCCAAGACGTTAAAGGCACTTCCTGACTTCGAAGGTGTAAGTTTCTCGCAAGCATCTTTAGTACTTGTTCCTATTTACGCATCAGTGACTGACACATCATATTCATTTAGGTCCTTTCATGGTGTACAGTCAACGATATGGCTGCCGCTCTTTCTGAACTTCTTCTTTCCGGGGCAACACCTTACCCGGTATATCACATCGACAATCCAGTTCAGCAGCCTTGGCGGGAAATGATCCTCACCCTAGCCGATGCCTTGGGCGTCCCCACTACGAACATTCTCCCATTCCGCGAATGGGTATCCAAGGTCCGGAAGTCGCCGCTGTCAATCGAAACAGATAATCCGGCCGGGAGGTTGATCGAGTTCCTGGACGACCACTTCTTGCGCATGTCTTGTGGCGGGCTTATCCTAGACACAAAGAAGGCTTGTGAGCACTCTCCAACACTTGCGTCTGTTGGGCCTGTCAGCGCCGAAGTTGCGAGAAAGTATGTGAAAGCATGGGAAGATATGGGATTTATATACTAGGTAGACAAGGATAGCAGTGTGTTCGAGTTATGAATTCACGTTATAGAGTAAAAAGCACCTAGATAGAGCATGTTAGATTCGAAAAAGTTGATAGAATGATGAAATGATAACGAGTATGACTTACAAGGTTGTCACGTATGTGTACCTAGCTACCTACCTGTCTAGACATTGAAGCTGTAAAATAGAGACGGTTGGTCCCTGCCCTGCAATGTGTGATCTCATAAAAAGTTTCAATGATCGTATCCATATATAATCTCTATCTACGGTCCTCCAGCTATGAATCCATATGTATTAACTCATCCCATTCATTCCCCTTACTCGCTGTCATATACCATTACTATCCAGCTACCGATTCATTGAACTTCAATGACCGCTGGGCCGTACACAGTGGCATTCGTTACATCTTCTGTAGTTACGAATGTTGGACCCTTCCTCACAACAGCCGCCAGTGTCAGTCCGTGCATAACATTATGCGCATACGGGAATTCAGCTGTGATAGTTGTCACCATGCCTCGACCGCAGCCACTGATACCTGCCATGTCATTTCTCACCATGCCACACCCAGATATCTCCGTAACATTGAACGACACAATGGTAGGCACCAACGCGCCGTTGACAAAAGCCAAATCCTGAGACTCGGGATCTACCGGACCCGGAACAAGCAGTGTCACGGGCCCAGTGCCGACAACTTTACTCTCGAGGTCTAGAGAGGGGAAAATTTGAAGCGGAATGTCTTCAATATTAGGACAAGTACCGGGGATTATGAATCGTTGTAACCAACTGAACACGAATTCTCGCGATGACGAAGTCAGGAAAGGCTCAGCACTGGGAGGCTTGCCTTGCAAGGCGCGGAACCAACCGGACTGCTGCCCCTCCTGTCCCAAAGCTTGCGCCAGGACGTAAATGATGGAGTTGGAGCCTGCGCCTAGGTTCTTGGTGGTCCGCTGTTGAATATTGGCTAAGAGACCAATGTACATATCCGTGAAAGTCTGTGCGAAAGAAATAGCCGACAAGAAGTCCGAGACTGGAAAGACATAGGTGCAGGGGAAGATGTGAGAACCGTTCGTGAAGTGCCGGACCGCGTCGTTCGCATTATACGCATGCATCTCCTCTTGCTACATCTCTCATGTTAGTCTCTCGGTTATCAACGGCAGGAGAGCTTAAGTACAATTGCTTTCTTGGATGGGTTAAAAAGATTCTAGACTCACAGCTTGTATTGTCTTCAGCGCATTCAAGATATAACCTTCGCTGTCAGGGTCAAGCTCATAGCCAGGTTCGCGGTCCGTAATGTTGGCAATTAGCTGGGTGAAGAAGGCGACTTCCATGAACTCGTTGAATGCTTGTAGCTTCCAGCTTGTCAACGAGTCGGCGTCAAACGCGGGTGCTAAGGGCATATTGGTGAAGTTGCCACCTGCAGTAGTAAATAGCTGCTCCAAGGCAGCATTGCTGGGGAAAGGGAAGCCATTTGGTAGAGGAAAGCTGAAGGGACCGGCGTTGACCAGATGATTTCCCCAGAGTACTAGACTCTGCGCTAAGAGTCTCGAGCCTTTCATTATGTTTACATACAGAGTTGATCTTAATCGTCTAGAGTAACTTCAGGTATCTCAGGTAGACCAAGATGGAATTGGCATTGGGGGAATATTAGTAAGCAATTAAAAAGTTACTGGATCACAACAGCTGTTGTACTGAGGTTCGCGACAACTTTCTAAGAGAAACCGAATTGCTCGGAGTGGGTAGCCGGGAGTACTCGGCAAGTATCCGAACCGCCTAGACAAGAATTTTGTGCACACTGTGCATTGCAAGGGATAAAACTCCGGAAACTACTAGGGTATATGCACATGCATGTCGGTCAATAGTGGAGAGATCGGGGGATCAACGGGCACCTTGCATGCCAAGCTTCTAATAGCATGTATGCAAGCCCGGTTCTACTTTCGTATTAGTGTATCATCTCATCCGTGTATACATCATAGCATGTTCGTATGCTCTTTAGTAATGAAGGGGAACTCTCCAAGTTTTGATCTATGTCCACGAGATACGGATGATCACGATCCGTACGAACCTTTCTGACCACGCTATTTCCTACACCTCAAAGCACTGACATATATCCACATACTGTTGAAGATGGTCTGGAAAGAGGTCGATACTGGCACGTGGGTCGATGACTTGGATGGCGCAGAGAAAGTATTTTACAATATGTCTCAAGCTTTTAAGGGTCTTGGAAAAGAGCATGGTTCCGTATACACGGTCTGCAAGATAAACGTGCAAGGTTCTGGGCCCAAATCACCTTCAGAGATCATCCTACGTAATGCCTGGAAACTCCTGCGTTTTGAGTTCCCAGCTTTGAGCGTTATGGTGGAGGACTCAAAGAAAAAGTACCTTGTCGCTACTGCCGATCGTGTGGAACAGTGGGCGAAGGAAACCTTCATCGTTGAGACAATGCTTTCGGTGAACGAGATAGTGCCTACTCTACATCTGAGAAAACTTCCCTGTCTGATATACCTACCTTCGTCATCAGAAATTATCTTCCACGCCTCTCACTGGCGCATCGACGCTCTTGGTGCTTGCATGATTCTGAACCGGCTGTTCGACCTTGTTACCAGATGCACGGAAGGCTACACAATCCAACAGTGGAGCCTCGAACCTCAAAACCTTTCTCCAAGTCTTGAAGACGCCTTTGGCTCTCCTAAAACATACTCGCCAGCAATGGAAGCTATGGCGCAATCGATTCGAAAGAGGAACTTCGAGACATCATATCCATCTGCGGGGCTGCCTTACAACGGCGACATAACGAGGAAGCCGGCCATGTCACGGAACGAAGCAACGCAGTTTACTGTTAAATCGACGAAGGACCTGATCGCTTCTTGTAGAGAGCATAAAATCAGCGTCACTGCCGCAATCCATGCTGCGTGCGCCAAGACCGTGTTCGACCGCTCCAAGCACAACAACCACAACTACAGTACCGTCGTGTCAGCCAATGTCCGCGAATATCTTCCTGTACCACAACATAAGAACACGGAGGCATCACCTGCATATTCATGTGGGACATATGTTACGGGCATAACCCACACACTGCGTCGTGCCGATGATTATGCAGCTCGAAGCTCACAGCTGACCGAGGCCTACAGAGGCGATTGGAACGTGATGGAATACATGGTCGCACTAAGGCCCATATACAGGGTTCACGGAGAGGCTCTAGCAGATGTTGCTAGACCCGGGACAAGGACGCCTGCGAGCAATGTGACCGTGAGTAGCCTGGGTATAATTGAGAAGTATTTGAAGAGTGAGCATGACGGCATAGTTGTCGAGGGGTTTCGGCTCGGAAGTGCTATTATGACAAGGCAGCCAACCTTGTACATTTGGACATTTCGAAATCATTTGACCATATCAATCGACTTCAATGAAGCTTACTACAGCACCGAGGTGGTAAGGGACCTATTGAAGAGCGTTATTGACTGTTTGGAGAGCGAGTTACAAATAACCATTGAAGTGGGGAAGGGGACAGAATAGATGCAATCACGTTGGCGCCATGATGAACAAGTCTACAATGATTTCTATTGGACAGTATATAAATAATAAAATTCATATTTTGCCTCTCAATCTTACCTAGGTAGGTACTTGGATTTCCAATGTCAATGCCAATTCAACCCAACTCCTTGCTAAGTCGCAATGGATTAGTTTCTACCGTAAGCTACGTCGTTGACAACTGTAGAATGGATAAATATTATTAAAATAGGTACATTATATAATTTCCATGTCTTGAAACACTCCAAAATAGCATGTACTAGAACGTTACTAATATATTTGCCTTTTAAGGATAACTTGTCGGGAGCGGATGGTAGGCGTTGAATAAACCCTCCGGGTCGTAGGTTTTCTTTAGGGCAGCCAAACGAGGCATGTGCTCTCTTGAATAAAGAGACTCCAGACGCTCATCTCCACGCGAGAACCCAACATATGTATTTAGCCCATCCGTGCCTGCGCTATCGGCGATAGTAGCACGGATCCTTTGAGGCAGATATTCGATTTCCGCATCCGTAATACCATCCGTGTAAGCGAACCCCCACGTCCTGTTTTTTATGTTAGAATTTGAAGTAATTTTAAAAGACTTGTGTTTTACACATGAAGTCTCTTCGTGGGTTCGAGCGACTTACTGATGACCAATAGCCTGGCGCCATGGATAGGAAGTGGCATCATTTGGCAAAGCTCTTACCGCTTGCGTGGCACAGAAGTACATGCTGTTATCGCTATCTCTCATTTGCGGGTACCTGGTAAGCAGGTAGTTGAACTGTTCTGTCATGCTGACGTGCGCATCGACGGTTAGCTCATTGAACGCAGCGCCCATCGAAGCCCTGGCGCCAGCGTTAACTCCGCAGGTCTCCGAGGTTTCGTCACCATTGTCGAAGAACGCGGTGAGAGATAATTCATTCCATGGAACGTCGGTGATATTCTTACGAAGAACCGGCCCAACCCTACGCAGAAACCGAGTGGCCCTGCGTCCGTCTCTCTCTGGTCCGGCATATACGGCATTGGCTTTGAGCGTCGTCTGCAACAAACAATCCTGTCAGTCTTGAGATCAAGCATGTCTTCTCTGCGAATTTCTGCAACCAGTACATACCGTATTGTAAGTGGAGCTCCAGCTCAGGTAGGTAGAGATGCATAATGGAGCTGGCATCGTTGGACCCGCATCCTTGAGTGCTTGATAAAAGTCTCGCGCAGCACTGATTGGGTATTCGAAGTCGGCATTGTAGTTTGTTCCTCCAGCTGCCGCATCGTAGATTTGGTAGGTCGCATTCAGAATAAACCCGAAATTGAACCCCGCTCCGCGAATTCCCCAGAACAACTCCGGGTTTGTCTCTGCCGAAGCTTCGACAACAGTTGTGTTAGGCAACATGATTCGCACGGAGAGGAGACTGTCGGCGATGATGCCGTACAAGCCTTCGAGTCGACCAATTCCGCCTCCGATGGACGCTCCAACTATTCCTACACATGGTCCAGATCCAACAGCTTGTAGGTCACCAAAGGTCAGTCTCAAAGCATATTAACAATTTATAACTTGACTCACGTATGTTTTTCCCGACTGCGTGCAGAGCATCAATTGCATCCTTGAACACAACCGCTCCTCCGACTGTCATGATATTCTCTTCGGCATTGACCTGTATTCCATTGAATGCACTAGTGAATATCTCTAGTGCATTATCCAGCTTGCTGAATCCAGAATATGCTCCATGACGTGGCCCAGTGAACAGGAATGTCGTTCCAGTCTTCTTGGCGCATTTTATCTTGCAGCTGTTAATACATCTCGACGGAGAGTTAGGCAGTGAAACATACCGAAGTTCGCACATCATCCTCGTTGGCAACTTGCGCGACTAGCCTAAACGTAGGTTCGTTGAATGACGAGAATCGAATAGTATCGTTCGTAAAGCCTGGATCGTCGGGGGAAATGATGCCTCCCTCGGGGGATAGCGAAGATTTCAAACAGTCGACGAGCTCGTCTGTTCTCTCCGCTATTGAAAAAGTCCACGCCGTAGATGGTAGGGCCAATGTGGCCAAAAGGCTAAATGGCTTCATGGTTCAACTTGAAGATGGTACAAAACAACGTTACCTGAACACATATACAACAAAGGCAAATCATGATCTTTTATTCCTCGTCCTACACGGTTCTTACATACGTCCCTACCTCTCTATCCCAGTTCGTATTCCTGGCCGGATGCGCTTAACGCCACACAACTTACTTTTCATAAGCTAGCAAGTCAATGAACTGATAACCTCCCCATGGACATCCACATTTGGCCATTTATTGCCATTGTGTCTTGCGGTAGTTTAAGTCGTACCTAATAGTTCCAAGAAGCGAGCAACGCAGCCGTGGAATTAACCAATCATAGATAAGTAACTAAGCACGGATATGACGACGTGGACCTCAGCCGTTGCGGATGCATAAAGACTGCATATCTACTTTCACAGGAGGAAGAGATCGACAGGGATCGACACCTCGTCTATCATCATGCAGGTACCCGACAGACATGACCCGAGAAAGTTGCGACCCAGTACATATCAAAATATTAGTGGTTACCGAAAAACTTGAATAAAACCAGACATGGTACCTCCGAGGTGTTCGGAGAATTAAGATCGAGACCTAACGGGTCAAGTTTACGAATTACTATTTCATGTTGTGTCAGTATATCCTTAAGTGCGAACTTGCGGCAGGTACGCCAAGCTTTTTAGCGCGTGTGAAATGACCAACGAGAACACTTCAAGCTGAGTATAGTGGAGTGGGCTGAGCTTTTTTAGCCAATCATGAGTTAATAGTTTTTGATGGTTTTGTACTGCCGCAAGTTCACACTTAAGGAGCTACATATCTATAGTATCGCGAGTCATCGTTTTAGTTATCGTATCCGGAGTTCATGGCGGACTTTCTTATGCACATAGTTGGGTTCCGATCAATATCCAGGGGGAGGGAGTACGCGAAGCAAAGCAACAATATGACTGGGTAATTTAAAGTGGTATGTTTATATTTTAACTAGAAAATAAAATAATTCTCATACTATTATGCGACCGCCTGCAAACTGCTGAAATGGAAAGTTCGGTGTTACTAGAATTTTAATAACCTCGTATTTTAATACTCCCCCTTTATAGGTATCTGTAAGGCAAACCATCGTCTTGCATTAAATGGACTTTTAATATATAGTTTTAAAATTTTATAAGACCTGGTGTTCGAGCATCTTCTTTTAGAGGGGACTTGCTTTTTAGTTAGAATAGAAACACGATATTGAATGGAAAAACTTCAGTATTACTAGAATTTTAATAGTTTAGCACAAACCACCTGCAAACATGGGTCCTACGCATCTTCTTCAGGCAGCCATCTCTCGCGCTAAAGCGGGCATAACGTTCTTGTCATCGCTTAGCGCACAGTTTACGAAATTAGCTTCGAAAGAATTGCCCAGAACGGATCATGCACGCGCAATTTTACTAGAGCCCACGGCAACTAGTGAAGGAGCCAGTCCACTGGAGCAAACAAGACCAGACCCCGTTGTTACTAATGACAAGTACACCTTGTCAGACCTGGACATGATCTCGCCTAATTCGCTTGTGGCGTTTTATCTAATTTACAAGCTGGAGGCAACGCATGACATTCATATTGTAACCGAAACATTGCAACAAGGACTGAAACGAGCAGCCGAACAACTTCTGCTGCTAGCCGCCAAGATACGTTTTGATAGCAGTGGGAAACCTCTAAAACGAATGGTCCCAGGCTCCCTGGAGGCCAAAATATGTACATTCGAATCCTGGGAGCATAAATCCTATGATCAACTTGCCGCGGCATCCTTCCCGCCTGATGATTTCGACCAAGCGCAGCTGATACCGGTGGAGATTTATGACAACACAGATGAGAGGCCTGTATTGCTTGTGCAACTTAATTTCATTCCGGGAGGGTTGATATTTGGCTTGGGATTCAATCATGTAGCCAATGACGGAGTTTCAATGAACCTCGCCCTGACATTGATATCGAAGTGTAGCAAAGCTTATATGGAAAGAACTTCAGAGCTGCGCTCCAGCTTCGATTATCAACGTGCTGCATTCGCCGCGAACCCAGCAGCCCTTGCGCTTCCCAAGGAACAACTTAGTGCGCATGTCAGAGATTATCGGATCGTCGAAATTACCGGAACACTTAACGATCGCAATGTTCCGAAGCCAACAAGAGCGCTGCGTGGGGTTAAGGGGTTGATTTACAGAATCGAAGGGGAGGCTGTGCAAAGACTAAAGGATTCGTGCAGTCCACTAGGCGGCACAGAGTATATATCGACCTATGATTGCATCGTCGGCATGCTATGGAGGAGTGTTGTGCGTGTTCGCACGGAGTTGAACCCACATCTGAAGACCAGCAACTCCCGGCTCTTGCATCCTGTCGACCTTCGTCATCGTCCCGAGTCAGGAATTTCGGAGAAATACCTCGGAAATGCTGTCGCGGTTGCGAATGCCGGGCCCGTGCAAGTAGTCGATCTCCTCGGCACAAAAGGGTTGTCCTTAGCCGCCTCTAGCGTTCGTCATTCCATCGAGAACACTACGTTGGCATCCATTGGTGATGCAATAGCATTGGGGACGAAGATGGCCTCAACAGAGAATTTGATTTTCAAGCCGGGCGGAGGTCTACAAGAAGCGAATTTCATGCTTACCACATGGTACTTCATGAATACTGCTGCGTATGACTTTGGGATTGGGCCACCGGAGTCGGTACGGTGCTCTCCAGTTCTTACAGCAGGCTTCATGCTTCTTTTCCCAGATTGTAGACGGCAAAAGGACTCGCGTGTGTATGATCTCTACATCACCCTCTCGGAAGCTGAGCACAGGCTATTAAAAGAAGATGAAGAGTTTCGCAGTTGGTTCTCAATATTACAATAGCGTTGACTTGTAGCGGCGAACCGAACAAGTCAACTCAACTAATTACATATAATTGCTTTTTCTCCTCTTAATAATTACGAAGCTTAATAGATGCGTATTCGGTTTAAGAGGGGATTTATCAGATTAATAGGTAGGTAGTCAATTTAATAATGATCGTCTTTCGCGTCGTGGCTTCGAGATCTCAATAACTTAGGTACCAATTCCTATTCAACAAATGCGCTTAGAGTAATCGTGTGGATACCTTGGAAGGTAACCAGGCAATCCTATTGGTTGCCTAGGGAAATGACTAATCCACCCACCATATAGACCACACCCTCGTAGACCATCGTAAATAGTAATCCTAACAAGTTCATCATCAATAATAGATTACTCTACAGGTTTGAGATACTAATGCAGGTATCAAGAACCACGAGTGTTCTATTGCAGGTGATAACTAGAAAGCACAATCGCTCCCCCCTTTCCATCCCCCCACTTTAAATGCATGATTGCATATAATGTGTTAACAACTAATCTTACCAGCAACCGAAGTATTCTCCCATTACATGCACCGACTCTGCCCTGAGAATGTCTTCAGCCGGGCCATCTGGTTGCTGGTGTGCAACTTACCCCGAGGGCCTGCAGGGGTGTGTTGGTCGTGTTGGCATAAGTGTAGACAACAGGTGCCCGGGAGAGCTCGTGTGCGCGTGCAAATACCGGCTGCGCACTTCGGAGTATAGCAGTCATGCTGATCTACTCAATACTCGACGAGACATGTGCATAAAATCGATCTCGGAATAGGCTCGAAGCCGGATCATTCCGTGAGACATCCATCCGTGAATGTGCGCAAGGTAGTTTACACGAAGTACCCAATTTTCCCCTTCTAAAATCCCAAATTATCAAAATGGCGTCCTAGATATGTCGATTAATTCTCAATTGCCTTCACTAAGTTCAGTGTTTACCTCCTACCTATGTTCATTGATTGATCTGTCCTAAAGCTCTTCAACTGCAAGGAATATTCGCCCAACCATAGCTAGGCCTATTGACCGCGATCAAGACGGAGGAAATGCAAATTCCAGTAAACCCACGTACGAAGACGTGGAAGCGAATTTGACGTCCGAAAACACGGGAATAGGACCAGATAGCTCTATCTCAAGTCCTAGTGCGGCCACCGAAAAGCACGAGCTTTCTGATCATGTAGATCCGGACGTTGTCGATTGGGACGGGCGTGATGATCCAGAGAACCCTAAGAATTGGCGAAACTCGAAGAAGTGGCTCAACGTTGGGGAAACATCCTATTGGCATTTGTCTCTTTAGCACTGGTTCCAATTCCAGTTGTCTTCTACTTTTTTGGTGAACGAGTCCAGGCGAGATTCAACCCGAAGCTCTGATAGAACAAGGATAATTAATAACTACGGTGCCATTCAACGCTACACGCACCTCCTGCATATTTTTACTCTGCTTCGCCTATTTCCTGGTGATTCCGTGAAAGCCATATTTAAGGTCAATACCCTCTTGTAAAGGGGCTTGCAATGACCTCCCTCACCATGCATAACAGAAACTTGCAAGAGTACCTAAAAAAGAAGGATCGACAAAGTATATTAGTAGAACAAGAAGCTTGTTTACTTAATTAGACGTCTTCTATTTTCAATATATGGCATAGAAACTTTGTCTAAGATCTCGCGATCTTCTACCTAAGTGTCAGGGGTAATAGGTAGGATATATGAGAAATACTGAATACCAAAAAGGAAATTACCGAAAAAGAGGTCAAAGTAAAAAAGGGGAGGAATGTGGTAGCAAAATAAAAGAAGAAAAGTAAAAAAAAAAAGAAATTGACAAAAAAGCTCGGTTGAGGAATTGAACCCTCAACCTACGAATGAACCCGCTTCACATGTCGTAGCGTCGTGTTGCAGTTTCAGTTTGGATTAGCGCCCGTCGATTTACGCCATCTCCTCACGAGGGACCGCTCCGCCATATGATCATGCAGTGGTGGTTTTTTCTAGCAACAGGTCACCCAGGGATACGTCCTTTTTGCGGGGAATTGCTGAAAGTTGTTGCTGTTACTTGACCATATAAGGCTTTCTCTCTGGTCGGTACTTTATTGGCAGAAGCGATGACGTATTCCTCAAACCTTTACACTGATTGACTTCTACGGCGCTAGCCCCTTTGGACGTGCAAGTAGAACTGGCTGGCAGGTACCTATCTATGAAAGCTGATATGCTGCCTTAATAATATCCGCAGCCCTTTCTGCCAGCGCGTATATGGTTGATTGAAGGTTGCCGGGAGGAAGCAATGGCACCACACTTGAATCAACGACACGGAGATTTTCTACACCGTACACTTTAAGCTCTGTATCGACAACACCCCCCATCTCCTCCGGCAACATAGAGCACTGGGATAGCATGAGTCAATTGAGTGCGTAAGATGTGAGAAGAAACTCGCAAAGCGGGTTCAATTGTGAAAGGAAACAGGCATGAATACTACGTACCGTTCCAGCTAGGTGCCACATTGTGTTCGCACGCGATTGGATATACTTCTTTGCCTCCTCTAAATTGCTGAACTTCGCGGCAGGATGGAAGTGCTTCGGAGGCTGTTTGAGTAGGCTGCCTAAAGGCGTCGAACGGATGACACCTTGTAGGTAAAGTACATGTTGCGCCAATATCTCGATGTCAACGGGGTTCGAGAAATATTTGGGATCGATGGTTGGAGGAATGGAGATGTCCTTGGATATAGTGTGAACACTACCGCGGGAGAGAGGCTGTGCAAGGATAGCGACGATGGTAAGATATTTCCCCTCAAGCGGCTTCGACATTCTCCCAGTCACAGGATCCGGTGCAACAGGATTCTGGCCAATCGCTGTGAGGTATGCAGCCGATGGTTGGGTCGGGTCAAGCAACAATTTCTCGGCAATCTCAAAATAGGCCAGATCACGCTTTGCTGTAGCTCCTGAGGCAAGGGACGGCCGATTGTCTTCAAGTAACGCCTTCACGGCTGTCACCCCTCCTTCTGAAAGATGATCAACCACGGGCATGTAGGCATAGGTTTTGATACCGCCAGATGTTAGAAGTCCAGTGTGATTTACCATGAACTCATTCATAGCATGTTCGATTGCCTCAGGATCTTGTCGTGCGAGACCGTCGAGAGTCTCCATTTCATCGACCGCTTCGACTGCAAAATCGCAAAGAATGTGATCCTGGAGGTTCTCGCCGACTCCTTTCAGTTCCTTGACAATTTCAATGCCGAGAGGCAGCAGTATACCCGAATTGCCGATGCCAGAGACCTCGAGCAGCTTTGGAGATTGCAAGCTACCGGCGGCAACAATAACCTCTTTCCCAGCCGAAACAGTTCTCGTGTGAGCCTCGTGGCGGTATTGGACGCCAATAGCCCTTGGCGGCTGTGAACTATGATCGAAAAGAATATTTTCGACAACAGCATTGGTGATGACCTCCAAGTTCTGCCTATCTTTAACAGGATGGTAATATGCGTTCGCGGCATAGCTTCTTTCATTCCGAACTGGATCAATACTGCCAAAGTTGCTAAAGGCTCCAATTGTTGTTGCATCAAGCCAAGGGTTATCAGCCATAAGGTACCCTTTCTCATCGAATGTTTCTGCCCACGCTCTCCGTATAGGATGTAGATGGCCACCAGGGAAGGAAAGTTGAAGAGGGCCATTGGTCTTGCTGCTTTTTGTGAGCCATTTGTCGACTCCAAGCTCCTTCTCCAGGCCATCCGGGATTGGCGGTGAAGTGTACACCTTGGCGTAATAGCCCTTGAAGGCCTCCCAGTTCCAGCCATTATTTGCAAGAGCTTCCCAAGCATCGATCAAGGTCTTCGTGGGAGGTGCGAACACGTTGTTGTTGATTGCACTCGAGCCGCCGAGAGCTTTGCCTTGGTTTAGAGTGACAACCCTATCATTGAGGCTTGGCTAACACCCATGAGTTCACAAGTCATTAATTAATACAAGAAAGACACACTTGTGGTTCTGTCTTGAAGCACCAATCTAGCTCTGTTCCATGCAGAGCAGCGTAGAATGCAGGAATCTTGACTCGTAAGTCATCGCTGTGGTCCGATCCAGCTTCTAGTACTAAAATTCGCAGAGTAGGGATTTCGGAGAGACGAGTGGCAACGACAGTCCCGGCGGTACCGCCGCCAACAACAATAAAGTCATACATTTCTGATGCCATATTTCGAGACTTCAACTGATTAAAGATAATGGATGACGACGATAATTTCGTCATTGGAGAGACGGACGAACGCCTGCATAAATTTCAGTTGGTCCCTCACAAAAGACGCAAGGGGGTGTGGGGGTGTGGTGGAAGGAGGGCATGAACAAATCCTGGTGGCGCAATCCTTTGTTTTTATGCAGCCCGCGTTAGAGAGTGAAACTTTGGAAAACATCTACATGCCCAGGTACGTGATATTTTATAAAGCGAAAAGGTATAATTAAAAGAAATTATATAAGTCTTATCTTATTAGGTCTGTAATGCTACTACCGTTCGCTCAGGTGTATCCAGAACAAACATCCTGGTAGACATTGTTTTCTAGCCCAGCCGCATCAGTCGGGACATAGTTAAGATACGTAGCGTAAGAATAAGTCCACCTGGGGTCATTGAGCTCTGTCTTCCAAGTCCAGTAAACCCAGCCGTCCATTCCCGGTTTCTCGTAAAGCTGCTGCTGCGCAGTGAAGAACTTCTTGAAGAAGTCCGCATCCGCCCAATCGGCGCCGGATGTCATACTCCATTCACCCGTAATGCGAAAGACCTCACCGGCAACGAGGCGTGAGTCAGTGCACGCACTATGCATAAGGGTGTACTGGTCGGCGGTGTTATAGGCGAAGCCAATATAGTTGTGGTCGTCAAAGCCAGTCATGGGGTCATTTGCGACGCTGGCGCTGGTGCGAGGATCGCCGGAGTCCCACTTACTGGACATGAATTGTACGTGGAGTTTCTTATCGTCACTGATGCTGCCCTCGGCGTCACGCACGGCCTTCAACGCGGCGGGGTAATATGTCTGCACCAACCCTGGATCCTCACCGGGTGCGGGGTATCGGTTTCCGCTATCATGTTTGGAGACGGGCTCGTTGAGGACCTCAATCATACCAACGGAGGCGTAGGCGGGATTTGAGTGAATGCGGTTGGTCATCCAGGTGAGCCACTTCTCAGCGCGACCAAAGTTGTAATCGTTGAAGAAGCCGGCTGGGTTGGGATTCTGGCCAGTGAAAGGGTCCTGTTGTTGACCACCAGGGGCACCGTGAAGGTCGATAATAACGTACATGCCTAGGTCGGTGGCTTTTTGAACGACAGCGTCGAGGTACGGCAGCATACGAGAGCCGTCCGCAAAGGGTTCGCTGGCTGTGTCGACAATGTCGTTGTATGACCAGTAGCCAATGGGGATGCGGATGGTATTTAAGCCTACATCATGGACAGACTGGACCGTGTCGGCGTTAATCCAAGTCTTCCAGTGTTCCTCGAATGCCGCATTGCCAGCGTCTCGATTGTCGCCAGTGTAGCGGTTACGCATGCAGTCGAACTCGGAAGAATCGGATGCATCGCAACCCATTTTGCTCCATTCGGTAGCCATCATCCATGGCTCGCAGATCAACCATCCTGTAGTTGCTAGTTAGCTTGGCGCATTCATCTGAAAGAATGATGTCTTATCAGCCTACCACCAAAGTTGACACCACGGATCTTAGTGACGCCATTGGGTAAAGAGGGCTCGAAACGCTTGCCGAGCTTCTCAAAGCGAGCGGTCTGGTTGAAAGCTGCGAGATCACGGTCCTGAGGAAGCCATGCGTAGACAGTGCTCGCGAGAAGGAATGGGGCAAGAATAGAGTACCACATCACAGCTTTAAAACTTGGAGCTTATCAAGAGTGCATTGCTGAGGAGGGGTAATGAATGCTCCAGCAAGCGGTGCACTTATATTAGGAGGTACTGAAAGACTTATGACTAGGTAGTTTTCAGCCGCTCCGTCAGCTTAGGCTCACCTTTCTATTTTTAGCTCTACTTATCGCAGAACAAGGCCTCATTTTACCTAGCTGACATATCGAATGGAAGTCGGGCTTTGAAACACGTTTATAGGCCCAATTTAGAAGCTAGTTGACCGCCCTCAATGTGATATGAAATGGGCCAAGTAGTTCGGAAGCCGCCTAGCCCCATTTAGGTAGGTGATCTTGTAAAGTCGCTATTCAGGGCCGATAGTGAACCATTCAACCTCCTAAGTGTACCTAGGTATCAACCCATTGGGAATGTAATCAGGTATTCAATATGATAGCTCACCTTCAAATATCGAAAAATCAAATGCCTAGATCATGACTGCATGAATAGGAGAAGGTAATACTATATCCGAAAAGCTTACCTCCGAGCCGCTGAACACGGGCCATATTAGCACCATCAATTCAGTGGTGCCAACGCCAACGCCAATGTACTGGAAGGATTTAGACTGGTATCCCCCGATTTGTAAGCTTCTATCCAATCGTTATCTCGTAAAAGAACTTTAAGATAAATCTGAAGCATGAGACTTTCAGAATAGCATCTTAATTAAAGGTTTAAAGAGGGGTGGCTACAAATTCTGTGCACATACGTGCCAGGGAGGGGGAACGCGTTAACATTAACAGGTACATGGCGGACAGGTTGTTTAGGGCTTATTTAGGGGCTAAAAAGGACCCATGTTCAGTGCCTTGAAAAATAAACTGAAACCTACCTACGATAATACCCATTACAAGTCTGATGCAATTCCCCTTGCAATGTGGTATCATATTATCCCATTATTTCTGTAATGATATCTCTAAAATCATCAAGTTGTTCATGTCCTTGCTCACAGCCAAACTATTGGGTTGGAGTTGAACATGTCCTTGTACATAAGTTGTCACCAGACCAGATATGTACCTACTTTACCACCTGCTCAGTTCTCAATAAGCCTTCACTACAACCGTCAATCATGTTGTTTCAAATTTCTAAAGTCCACCAAATAACGATCATATTTCGTATTGTTTTATTCGTATATTTAACAGCCTCTAACATAAAAGTCCCAGTCTGCGCCTATGCGACAGCTTACTACACCAAGTGAGTGATAATAAAAGATTGAAAGTGGCTCTCCACATGCCCAAGTCTACCCCTAATATACAGTGCAGAAGTGGCCAGCATAATAACAACATGAATAGATACCTAATCACCTTTGAAAAGTATATCATCCATCTCAGTATCCCGCCAAAGAGCTCTTCAAGATGCCTCCCTCCCTTAGTCGCAATTGACGACAACCCTAGCACTCCCAGCCTCGCAATGGTTATTACCAGAGCAGTGGTAGTAGTTCATCTTACCGCAGCACAAAGCTTCACCAGTCACCAAGTGACAAAAGCCTCGACCACCGCACTCACCACCGTCATCAAATCGGCATTGCTGTCATCAAAACAGTTAGAATGAGGTCCACGTAGCTTCGAAAAGGTAGTAGTTTTTGGTATATTGTACTCACCCCATTCGTCCTTCCCCGCGCATCGAGCAACTCAGGGGTCGCAGGCGATGCAAACACCGCAGTAGGCAAGAGCAACCCTGCAATAACGACAAAGGCAGTAGTAGCAAATTTTGCGAACATGGTGTCGGTTTTGATACCGATTTCGAGAGATAAAAGATTATTGCGTTGTCGAATGATCGGGTATGGATTGTTGAACTGAGTTTGTTGGAGATAAATATGTAAATTCTAAGATAGGAGAAGCAGGACCTCTTATATCTATTTGAATCTACACAGCGACCAAAAAAAATACAAGTTTGAAGCAATTTGAATATCAAGCTCGTATTTGTGACGAGTGTTCGTCAACCAATGCGTTACGAAAGCAGTGGTGGATATTCGCTAGCAACAGGAGATGGGCATGGCTATGCGGTAAAAATTAAAAAAATTCACAGCATTCTAACACCGTTAATCACTTAAACGATGGCTCATTTGACACGGTGACTCTAAACGCCAACTTGGCGCATATAGACCTATGTTCGCGGCCAGCTGCGAATTTTGCCGCACCGCCTCTCGGCGCCGTTAATTGTGTATTGGCGCAACTTACGGGCATTGTGGTTAGTAAGACTTAGCAATACTGACACTAGCTTGGCAACTAGTCGACTCTCTTTGTGGGAGGCTAATTCCTTATACATCATACGAGATATTTATTTCTAATTTAAAATATTATTAATGGGAACTTAATAGCTAAGGTTAATCATTGGTGATCCTACGTGACCTTAAAACATCGAGTTTACCTTTATTTCGAGGTAATCATTTATCAAGGATTATTTAAAACCTCTGATATGTTGCAGTTGACAGATGTCCAATTCAGGGAATTCTAATCAGTTCAGTATTGAGGACGCAAATACTTCTACTGCCCACCCTTTATTATATGTTTCTAATGTCCACAAAAAGTCAAGTAGAACAGGACGACAAAGAGGACGACAAAGAGGACGACGAAGAGGACGATGAAGAGGACGATGAAGAGGACGACAAGGAAGATGGTAGTAACCTTGATGGAGGGACGTAGTCGCTATGCATAACACCCGAATAATTTAATAGCAAACTAGTGCTAGCATTCGACGTTACTTTTCTACAGGTCTTGAATCCTAGTAGCTAGGTATCTATTCAAGATGTTGAAATGAGTGGTCAAGGAACTGCTGTCAGGTACAGTACATGACCTCTTGGCAGGAAAGTGTATATAGAGCTCATATACCGTATATCTCAGTACAAGATACGCAAGGGATATCTGATAGCGTATTAAGCTAAGTATCTACCTAGGTAGTATTGGGGAACGCTTGCTAAGGGTAGCCACCTAGATTCATCCCAAAGAAGGGGGTTGCCGTCATAACTTCTGATCTCTCAATCACAATCGGTGCCTCCGGACCGTCACTCGCTTTATCCTTCTGTATCATCAATCAACTCGTTCAGGAATTGGATGTGGAATGCTCGGTCTCTATCGTTTGGGTCGCGTAATAGTGATATGGCTTTTACTGCTACGAGCTGGCTTTTGCGCGCGGAATCCATATCGGTTGATATTGAAGTGCTTTAGGAATTATAAAATGTTAATTTTTCTGTGTGTTAAATGATTCGAGAATGCGTAGTAGCTTACTAACATTCAATTGAAGGTGCGTGTTGGTTAAGTCTTGATTAGACTGTGGAACTTGATACGTGAAAGAGAACGATGTTTCTTTCGGTTCTCCCTACAACGACTAGTTATTAGTAAGATATATTTCTCAAATGTCGCAAAAGGCGTGGGCCCACACCACACTGAAATGCGATGGTATCGTGGTATATACTCTTCGTGACACACCCCCCAGTTGGTTGCCGATAAATATGATGAATAAGGTGAACAACTGAACCGAAGCAGCTTCTATATCTAACCGCCTACTAGATCTCTGGATATAATGAGCTAGCTCCTGTGGATCCAATAGCCATTTCACTGGATACAATAGCTAGGAGGTGATCTCTAAGCGCTTTCATCTCGATTCGAACCCAGCCTCGCAGGGTTGCTAGCTGTCACATGATCTCTCGTATGTCGGAATGCCTTACTGCTAGTTCTAGTCTAGCTCTGGGGCTTATTTTCGGGGCTATCGGAGCATTATACCGTTGCGCCAAACGCTAACCGGGCTCATAACTGTCGCAAAAGGCGTGGGCCCACACCACACTGAAATGCGATGGTATCGTGGTATATACTCTTCGTGACATCAAAGATGTGTAGGTATTGTTGTGATTCTTAAGCTGAGACTGAAGAACAATTTAACTATTGACTTAACACGTACCTCTCTTGTTTCTTTTTCTTTGACATTAATCGTCCCTCAACCTTTGTGACGCGTCGAGCCTTGATGGCATGTCTCATTGCGCGTTGCGCCAATTCGGAGTACATTCTCGGTGATCTGAAGTACTGGTGTTCTAGATGGTCGTGGGTGGTACAATTAATAATGGTTGTATGTCGAAAGAGTTTCCACTGTGTCGGCTATTGGTGACGTGAAGAATGAGAGTTATTGAGAAGGTTGAGTTGGCGAATGATGCCTACAGACGACTCCATATCATTGTTTTGAATTTAAGGAAGAAATTTTAAGTCTGTTTGACGGGTGAAATTTAGAAGGCGTACACCTCCTCCCGTTAGGAATCGTACTTTCCATTGTGGATGAGCTTCTCGTCAAGCAGGGACCTAGGTATCTAGAGAGTTGTTACTTGGGCAACAACCTCATAAAGTATTTAAGGTAGTTGCCCCTGACATAACCCTCGCACCTTCCATGATTACTCAGGTATCTTCTAGAAGATTGTTCTCATTGCTTGATACATTTAGGCTGCACACCTAATTCCTTATATCCATATGCTTAAATTAATTCCTTACTCATATACCGTCATCCCGACTCATTGGATTTACTGTTTGTAGTCACCAGGAGAGTGCTTTTGTATTTTTATTACTTGTTATCTTTACTTATGCCTGTACTGAATGTGACTATTGTTTTGCTGTCAATGCCAGGGGGTTATACTAAACCCTGTTCATGTTAACTGGCTATTGCAGTTTCGTCTTCAATCTAACGGTGCAGGCGCTGATTAAATTTGGTTTCTATATATAGGTAGGTAGGTATCCTATCACGGGCATGCGACAAGTATTTTACGAACCCTTTTTATTCATAAATTGACAGCCTTTAGTTGGATGAGAATTTATGAACAGTGAAGTAGGTTCACTCCCGTTTGGTAAGGGTAGATAGTAGGTAGTATTTCCTCTTAAATAGGGCCACCGATATACGAATAGCTAGAGCAGACAGAGATTATCTGCTTACGATTTTATTATTTAAGAATACAAAATATAAAGAAGTTAGGGTGCTTGGCTTCTATTAGGTCATATCACGCGAATAGTTATGTTTTCTCTGAAAGAGTTTGTCAGTTAATCTACACTTCGTTGCCTGCTAGCAATGGCATCGTTTACCATTTGGTCTGTTTACCCCTTAACTTCGTCCCCTTTTCCTTGGCGGTAAATCTAGCCGAGCGGCCCAAAAATAGCGTCAGTATCTGGAGCTTTTGCGGGGTCCTACTTAACTTATATAGAAGGCATTTGCTACCAATTCTTGAATTTTTGCAGCAGCAGATTTATTTAATTGCAGTGCCATTACCTTGCAGGCTTCCAGTTTATGAATTTAGAGCAGGGCAAGCTCTTTGTTCAAACTTAGACTCAAACTCTCAAGATTAATTACAAAATCAAACTAGGGGACTATCATGTGTCTTCCTAGCCCGCCGATTTCAAACAAGCCGAAAATAACCCCTTCGACGGATGAAGACCTGAGGTTTTGGTGAATGATGCCCTTGACATTAGTATAATTCTAATAGCATACTGACGACGAGAATTCAAGTCTAGACGGATTATTGCCTCGATTAGAATACAATCTCCCATCCCATGATCAGGAACATGTTCCGGGTGCATACCCCGGATTGTGGGGGTGGGTCCATGAAAACGGCATCTTGCATTTCGTACCATAATCTTCAAAATGAAGAAGAAAAAAATAAAGTAAAGTCAAAATAGTTATGACAATAAACGACGATAATAATAATAATAATAATAAAACCTGGAATAAAGTTGAATCTCAGGGCTGACTCGCAATGGTCCCTGAGATTTAAACAGGCCCTTGTTGCCTAAGTGCCTAGGTAGGTACCTATCCTAGCCTTTGTTGGGGGCAGCTCGGCTGCAGCCGAGAAAATGTGGTCTATCACTAAATAAATTAAAGCCAGTATATGGATGTACGTGGAATTGATGACGAATACGATGAACCCTATTCAGCCTGCCAAGTTTGAGATTGAACAGATCTGTTGTTGATGGCATTTCGCGCCAGTCGGATCGTGGATCTCGTCCCAATTCTTTGGATCGCGATGCAGTGCCGCCGACTTGCATGTTCTCACAGCATCGGCATGCGGAGAAATTGTATCCTCGTGCTAGTTATAGATTAGGTATATGCCCAGGTCTTCGCACCTGGATCTCTGTTAGACCTTGGGATGTTAGAACTGGTCCTTATCATAATATTCTACCCGTAATTCAAACTTGGATTGGCACGTATTATTACGACTTTTATTCGCTCCAAGGCATAGCCATCAATGCCGTTCACACTTGTTTACCCCGCATCCCCAAACTGAATAGCACCGGTCAATGACTTAATGAGGTATAGCCAGGTAAGCTAAGACCCGCTTCCCCGCAATCAAGACCTTTTAGTGTTGTCAGCTAACTCCACCCTAACTTTAAGAATTAACTGAGATCCAGCTGCATTGTACTGGTCCCGGTCTTACCAGAATATAAACAATATAAAGAGTAGGAGTTGAACAATGAAGCTATTCAAGAGATTGTGAAAATCATGTTAAAGACCCTGGCTCATCTCACGAGCGTTTTCCCCACTACCTCAACTTGCCAATGACAACTGGTGTAGGTACTTTGGTATTTCCACAACTATAAGCCAAGAGTCAATCAGGCCTGTTTACTTTAGGCGGGCCTAGACTACACGCTACCACATAGGGGGTTACCCATCCGAAAAGACTACCCCGGCCGCCCAGAAGTTATACCCAATCGCGATACCTGGAAGAATGTCTGGAAATATAGCGACAAGATACACTACGAGGCTTCGCTGCCGAGGTTCCAAGTTTAAAAATGGAGTCACATTCATCTGATGAAGAACCATCCAGCCATCTGCCATCTGCCATCTGCCATCTAACTGAGGGAAACGAGACATAAGCGTGGATCTACTTTTCGGTGGCCGAGGTGAACCTTGGGAACCCCCAATCATTTCGGGGATGTTGTTCTACAGCATACGGAGTTATGTAACGTTGGAGAAAGTAAAACGCCGATCACAGTGGGATTCGTTCCGCTAAAGAAATTCAAGGTATTCCGCCTATTGAACGAAAAGTACAAGATAAGACCCGAATCTTTCATTAGACCATAGCATATAGTCATTCACATTCGAGTATATTATTCCAAGTAGACTTGCCGTACCAGCAACAACTAATCTTCTTCCCCATACGCTACAGAAGACTAGTGAGGAAGACCTTGGTTGTCTAAAATAACCTGGTCCAAATTAGAGCCAACCCCGAGTGAAATATCGCTATACTGCCAGACACGCATAGCAGGGGACCGTTGCCAAGCGAACCCAGCTGACCCCTCGTTCTCCTTTGGCTCCACGCGAATCCCCTCTATGCCCATTCGTCACTAGACCAGCAGGCAAGCTGAATTTATAAAAGAGCCACGTCGCTACCCTGCTGTCCCACGAACCTGTTTTCTAGGTTCAGTAGACACCGGGCAGACTTTGACATCAATCATGGACCGCGACCAGGAAAAGGCAGAGCTCGACGTCGGGCATTTCGAGCGAGAAAAGACCCAGTCCTCCGAAGTTATCGACGATGAATTCGACGAGAAGGAAGGGAAGCGGATCATCTGGCGGATCGACCGCCGGCTGGTCGTCCTGGTGGGCGTCTTGTATTGTGTCAGTTTGATGGACCGGACGAACTTGTCTGCCGCCGCCGTTGCGGGCATGCTCGAGGAATTGCAGCTTACCGGTACCCGCTACGTAAGACTCTCTCTTACTTCGAACGCGATTCTGCCCACGTTTACTAAACATATATTTACTACAGTCCGTCGCCACGCTTGTATTCTTCATCACATACATGATATTCCAGCCACCTTCGACCGTTATCATCCGCAAGATCGGTCCGCGCATATTTCTCTCTACTATCACCCTGGCATGGGGCGCCGTGATGATTGGGTTCGGATTTAGCCCGAATTTCGGTGTTCTGACCGCTCTACGCCTTCTCCTCGGCGTCTTCGAGGCTGGTTACTTCCCAGGCTGTGTATATTTGCTGTATGTGCCAATTCCCCCTTTATTAAGTGTTGAGTGTACAGCCTTTGCGCTCTAAATGCGTTCTGAATAATCCGATACTAATCATGGTTATATGCAGCTCTACCTGGTACACACGATGTAAGACTTGATCCTCTAATACCAGCCAATGTGACGTTGGTGGCCGGTAGCTAAACAATATATAGATGAGGTTGGTCGGAGATATTCAGTTTTCTACCTCCTTGGCTGCGTTGCCTCCGCTTGCTCGTAAGTACCCTCCTAAATTATACAATTCAAAAATCGTATTGGAAGTACTTTACTGACTCGGTGCACCATAGTGGTATACTCGCATTTGGACTGATGCAAATGGATGGCCTGGCAGGAATTAGTGGTTGGCGTTGGATCTTCATCATTGAAGGTAATTGAGAACGAACCCATGGCAAATAAGACGCGTCGTGAATGCTAATCAACGCTCGAATAGGCGTCATCACCTGCTGCCTTGCGATGTTAGGCTACTGGCTCTTGGTTGACTTCCCCGACGCCCAGCGTCAGTCGTGGAAGTTCCTAAACGAACGCGAACGCGCATGGATTGTCAGGAGAGTTGACCGCGACCGTGGAGACGCCGTAACCCCTAAGTTCAAGATCAGCCTCTTCTTGAGAGGTGGTGCAGATTTGAGAGTCTGGTACGTTTTTGGAAGGGGAGAGAGAACACTTGTTTCTATCCAGTTCCAGCAAACATTGATAATCGGAGGGATTGAAACTAATGCACTCTTAGGGGATACGCAATGATTTCGTTCTGCTCCAACACTCTCACCTATTCGCTTGGCTACTTCTTACCCCTTATCCTTTATACGAACTTGGGGTTCACGCGAGGTGTTTCGCTTTGCCTCGTCGCACCCCCTTACGGATTCGCAGGTATCTATATGTACCTAATGGGTTGGTTCGGGGACCGCTACCGCCTACGCGGTCCTGTTATAATCCTCAATATGGTCGTCGCCCTCATTGGCATTCCTATTCTCGGATGGCACTCCAGTAACGCGGTACGGTACTTTGGCGCTTTCCTTGTTACGGCTGGAGCGTCTGCAAACGTCCCAGCTTCTCTCGCGTATCAAGCCAACAACATCCGTGGACAATGGAAGCGTGCGTTTGCTAGTGCGTCGTGGGTTGGATTTGCTAGTCTTGGTGGCATTGCCGCCAGTCTTGTTTTCAGGTAAGAACACGTTCTCTTCTCCCTTCCCCAACTATGCTTTAACAATCAATACTAATGATCTCTTAGATCTCAAGACGCCGCGACTGGGTATAAGCCCGGGCTGTACGCATGCATCACCTGTTGTCTAGTGGCCATTCTTACTGTATGCATACTGGATGCGTCGTTTTATTTCGATAATAAGAAGGCAGACCGTGGAGAGAAGCGGCTGCAAGCTACAGATGTAGGACCTTCAACTCCCTTGAAATTTGAGCCAAAACTGACACATAAGATTAGGAGGAGTATCAAGCTGACTTCCGATATACCTACTAAGAGCCAGCGACATTTGATGCCACAATCTTCGCGGGTACCTGTACAGCCTCTGGTCTATTATAGGGTGAATGGAAGGGTTTGCGCGGTCCTTGTCTTGATTGAATCAGATGTAGTTCTGTCGCTCGAAAATATTTACGACCACGGATGCAATCATCCAGATTTTCGTCAGGGGTTGGCGGAGATACGGACGGCTGCAGGGTCTGAATGGACATCAACAATTGTATATGTGGGTGTGGCTCATAGAATCAATACCAAAAATACTTATTATGAGTCTTCTTGAATCCTGGAAAATATGAATCGTGAGTCATGCGAATATCTTGTAGGATTGCAAAGTCCGAAAAAGCCGCTCCGAGTGGGCGTGGGCGTGGGCCGTTCGGTCTCGGCATTTTAGTCTCGAAGTCGGGGATTGGGGCCCCCTTGGAGCGAGGCATCCTTCGCGACTGGAAATTACTACTTAAGGTTCCATATTCCGGCGATGAGTTCGAAGTAAAGCATAAGCTCATTATCCTAAAAGACTTCAAACATACAATTCTCAATATCCAATTGCAGTGGCATTGTTGAAATTTGCATCCTTATTCATCAAGATGGCGCCCCTAAGATCTGTTTCCGAGCTCGCCTCAATCATCGAACGTCACACGAAGACTCTCGAAGACGAGCTAAAAGGAACTCCTGGAGCTTTCTCTCTGGCTTTTGGTGCCCTACCGCAAGTGTCCTTAAACCCTCCTGTTGAAGCTATCCGTGGTGAGCTTCTCGAGACGATCGACGAACTACGTGTTCGTCTGCTAGGACCAATGGGCTATCTCCTAGGAGTTTTATTGCCAACGGTAAGAATCTGACAGCTCCTAAGTGCCTTTGAGAATCCTGTACAACATGTTTTTGAGTTTGGCTGACCTTTATGCAAGCCCTCCCTGTTTGGCATTTTCCAAACTCTGTACTCATTTGACATAGCCTCGCACGTCCCTCTTTCAGCTGAAGCGATTTCATATGGAGACCTTGCAGGGCGCATTGGTGTCCCGGAAGATGACACGCGACGCCTGCTCCAAGCCGCCATCGCCTTCCACATCTTTGAGGAAGTTACCCCGGAAGAGTCTATCAGGCATAATGCCGTCTCATCCATCCTCTCCGCGCCTCGGATGAAGGACGGGTTGGGGCTCTTCGTCGAGGAGCAGTTTTCTGGAGTTGCTAAACTTGTCCAGAGTCTGAAGCGATTCCCTGGTAGTGGGGAGCCAGGGCATTCCGCTTCAGTTATAGCTTTGAGGGAGGAAAAGTTCCTTAAAGAGAGCGGGATTGCTAGCCAGGAGATTGCCGACCCAACTAAGAATTTCTTCGACTACATTGCGGAAGACGAGAAGCGAGTTGCTCGCTTTCGGTCTGCCATGGGTTTATCGACGCAGTCCGCGGCTTTCAGCTCGTCATATTTTATTAAAAGTCTCCCGTGGGCTGACAGGAGCCAATGCCCAGAGACCGTTGTTGACATCGCCGGAGCTGGTGGTGAATTGGCCGAAGCATGTAAGAAAGATTCATTCCGTGCCAACAGTAGACTAGTCTGGATATTGCTGACACGAAGACTTGGAAGTGCTGCGCGCCTACCCAAGCGTGAAGAAGGTAGTTGTCTTAGACCTCCCTGAAGTTGTTGCGGGCGCAAAAGCCCCAGAAGACCTCGCGGGCAGACTGGAATACGACTGTTACAACTTTCTTACAGAGAAAATGACACGCGATGCGGATGTCTACGTCTTCCGTCACATTTTCCACGACTGGAGTGACCAGTATGGCGCCAAGATCCTGAAAAACCTGGTGCCTGCCCTTAAAAGGGGGTCCAAGATTTGGATTTCCGAGGTGGTCCTCCCCAGCCTTGGCGACAGGAACCACGTAAAAGATCAGATGCAAAGGTATGCCATGATGCCTTTCTCGTTAACCTTCTCTCCATAAGCCACCTCGAGAGTAGATCATTAACTTGGTATTAGGAGCGCGGATATCTTCATGAAGGCCGGCTTCAACGGTAAAGAGCGTAGCGAGCATGGTTGGGAAACTCTCTTGGCCGCGGCTGATGAGAGGTTTCGTATCGCGAATATAACGAGGCCTGAGGGTGCCCACGACTCGGTCATAGAGATCGTCTTTGACGCATAAGCTGGCGGGATAAATAGTTGCGCGGTTGTATTATATCGTTGTTGATACCCTCTCCACACATGAACCTTATTCGGATAGCTTAACAGACCAGTAGTGAGGCCCAACCCTCCTATTCACATCGAATTCCACCGATATAACCATTGGGATATGTAAATTTTCTAGCTCCATCTGTCTTTTCACAAAACTCACACACTGTTGTGAAGACAGCCCCAGCGTGCAATAAAGTACAAAGGTAGATTCGCATAATGGAACCTTAGAGAAAGAGCTGTCCTGGTACATGTTGCAAGACTTGGGGGATGCGCCTATGTATGTTCTAGTCCTTTAGAGTAGTCTAGAAGTCGAAGGAACAGCCAACCAGGTAATCAAACGAGTCTTGGTCTAGCGTACCGGGAAACCCCTCCACGCCGCGGAAGACTTCGTCCATCTGACGGTCGTTGAGCAACATGTGGAGTGAGGGGTCGGCGGACATTGACCATGAGCTGTCGAACGCGCTCGATGAGACCACGGCGGAGATACCGTGGTCGATTCTGGGGACAGATGTAGATGGTTCTTGTTGTAAGGCGTGAAGGTCCCGGGGTAGCTCTAATGCCGACGGGTGCTCTAGATTTGGTGCTAGAAGTAGAAGGCTGTGAATGCGGTCCAGGGTCTCAAGACATCGGCTTGCCGCCGAACTCGGCCTACTTAATAGCTGTAAACAGCTCCGGCCTTGCTCTATAGCCTTAATCCACCACGAGGCGCCATCATTCGATATGCTTGTCATGTCGGGCTGAGACGCCTTGGAATTCTCAACCTGACCCACCTCTAGCACCATAATTGCCTGGAACAGATAGTAAGTCATGTACCAGATTAGCCCCGTTTGAAAGACGCGGACGTTCTCCTTGCAGAAAACCGAGACATCTTGGATGGTCTCCACGGCAGCCGCATAGCACTTTAGATCGGCCACCGACTTCCCAGCCTCCGTCGAGTGTCGGCGCTTGCTTGTCCACAACATCATCCGCAGGTGCTGCTCCTTCCAGAACACCATAGCCCGGGGACCGAGGAACCATTCTGGGACAGCGGCGGAAGTAAAGTACCTAGGCAACGAGTTTCGCCAATTGAAGAGCTTCACCTCCATTGTTAGGGCCACATTATGGTCTGTCTCACTATGCAGTGAGCTGAGAGACCAGAACTTGGTATGGATTTCATTGGCAATGATGGCAAGATGTGCGTGGGCAATTATTGCAGATGCGGGTGTTGGATAGTCCACTTCGACTGGTATGGGTGAATCTAATTCGAGGTCCTGGGTTTGGCGAGTAAGTCATGAACATAATGTTACTCGCAGTCTGCACTTACCAAATCGTCGATATTACGTGGCATTCGCACATCCATAAACGCATCAATAACAGTTGCTGGTCTTCCGGTCGTAATGCTGAGCCCACTATCGAAGCAAAATAGTGTCCAGAAAACCCGCCTTCTCCATTCGGCCAGAAGTGTATTTTGGCGCCCCTGTGTGATTTCTCGGTGCATGCCTAGGCCTAGCGCCATTCTATAGGCGATTCCTATCATATTGTAACCCGTATTCGGTCTTCCGCGCTTTTGAACGTAATTCCCCTACAGGAGTGTTAGTTCAGTAGTTGATGCTGCACTATTGTGTTAACACACCATTAGCAGAAAGGCTTGGACAGCTTCGAGCGTGCCGGACTCTAGGGCCCTAGCGGACAGCCACGATCTTGCGACGGCGAAATATAACGACTCATTAGGCTCTTCATCGAGGATCCACTGGCCGATGGCCAGAACAAGGGCATGGATGGCTGTCCAACTAGACGCTGAATCGGCCCTCGTGCGCTGTTCGCGCTGTTTTCTGAATGAACCTTCGTGGAGGATGGGATATGACGAGTTGAAGCAGGTGAAGAAGGCATCTACCAGCCGATTCGTGGTCGCATCCGCGGCCAGCGAGGCGTTAAGCACCAGACTATGAGAGTGGGCGTGCTGTGACTTGCTTGACCTAGGAGACCGCTTGTCCGAGGCGGATTTAGCTAGGTCAAACTTCGGAAACAGCGCAGAGATTGACTGCAAAATACTTGATGCCGAGCTACTGCCTGGTCTTCAATAAGCATTTTCGGGTTTGGCAGATCTGGGGCCAAGTTCACGTACCCAGGTAGCCGGAGCTTTCTACTGCCATGGAAGCCAGCCCATCATGGTCGGGGGTATGCGGGTCCTTTGGGCCTGCGGAGGCCGGCGACTCGTTCCATTCAAACCCCTCTCTTGGTGTGGCATCCCGGGTCTCATCCCGCGTGCGGGTTGCGTCCTGTGGTTCTATTTCCCGATGACTTAGTTTCTCTAGCTCGGCGTCAACGTCGATGCCTTGGCTGAGGGAGCGCAAGAGCGTTTCTAAGTGACTGCATCGCTTCTCCAGCGCGTCCAAGTTCTTCCGTGTTAACGGTGTGCGTGACGGAGCCGCCTCATATAGGCACGGTTTCTTTACTCTCAGACAATAGATACATGAGCGTGAGCGTCGATCCGGTACGCACTTTGTCTTTCGCTTCTGACATTCGAGACAAGCCCGGATGGTAGAAGATTTGGTTGCTCGGGCATTATTCATGGCGGGGCCGTATTCTTATGTATCCCTGGCGCAGAAAAGCGCTACAATAGATGTTTGCTAGGCCTGAGAGAAGCCCTGTTGATGAGCGCTGCGCTGCTAACGGGCAGGTACAGAACGGGGGCACTTTAGGGCTCCTCAAAATTCATCATTCATTCACCCGCTTCTTATCCTTACTTACCTACTGATCGCTGTATTCCCATTGAAATACAAGCAATTAATCGCATGATCCTTTCCAGCGATGCATTTTGTCCCTAGCGAGGGCTTTCAGTAATGAATAGCCCGGAGCCTGGTAAGATAATTTGGATTAGGTATGAAAAGTGATACTTTAGCTTCAACATGTTCTGTACCCCACAAGGAGGGGTTAACGTAAGGTGGAACCCGCGAACTATAGTCGAACTCCACATTAATAAGCCGTCCATCTCATGGGTGAGTCCTAGCGGTGGCTACTCAAACTTACATTTTAAACATTTTCTCAAAAGGTGCTATTGGGTTAAGTATCTAACTGCGCTGTCAGTGCAGTTACTGATGAAAGACTTTCATATAAACGGCCTTGTGAGAGCGATTAAGCTATTGATTTTAGTATTTGCAGAAAATGCACCCACCGTTCGCGGAATCTCGTACCAGCGCAAGTGTTTGGTTCCCGTCACAAAACGCCATGAAACTAAGTATCTCCTGAACCGTGAACAAACTCAGACGATATTCCCCATCAGAGTAACTCTTCTTGGCTAGACATTTCGATGCTTTCAATTCTAATGTTCGGCTCTATCAAGTGGTTGCGTATATCTTCCCCATTCAGAACATCGTTCCCATCTGCCCTTGCCAAAGCAGCATCCCAGGTTTCCTCGATACCCGACTTGATATGCCTCGCTGCAACACGTCGGCGCGCAAGCAAAGGGTCCACATCCACGAACCAGATATCGTCCATCAATTCCGCAATTCCTTGCCACGGAGCACGGTCATACAGGAGCCAGTTGCCTTCGAGGATGACTATATTGACTTCCGGCGCGATCCTCACTCCATCCGCGACAGGGTCCTTCAAGAAATGGTCGAAACTCGGGACCAGAATAGCTTCTCCTTCTGCCGTTCGCTTCCGAGAAGCATGGAGTTTCTTCGCCAGCTCGAGAACCCCAGTCGCATCAAAGGTCCAATAGGCGCCACGACGGGCATGTGCATCCTCACTGTTAGGTAGTGAGTCGAGGTGCGCTCGTGGATAGTGGAACCCATCCATGGGAACTGCAGTGGCGATATAGACACCAGATTTATGAGATTTACGATTAATACGGCATGAGACTTTTTCTGCGATTGTCGACTTTCCAGAGCCAGGAGGACCAGCTAGGGCGATGATGATGCGAGTATGTGCGGAGTCTTCCCTATGTAGCGCCTCTTGCAAGTTACAAGCCCGTGTTGCGAGGCTTTCGTAAACAGCATCCATTATTGTGCCCTCTACTTCTCTCAGGATCTCAGGATCTCAATCTTATATCCCTTTCTAAATGTCTGTCATTCTTCTTTTAACCTCTTATCTTCTTGATCTTCTAGGTAACCAAATATTCATTGGTCGGCGCAGAGTGCCCCGACGTGAGCATCGGCGCAGAGTCGTCCGACGGCGAGTTGCGCTGCTGACCTGCAGTAATGTCGCTAGCTTCACGCTCACAACAACCGGCTTCGATTTCAATAACGGCTTTTCGTGTATAGTAGTATGCGATGCATTTCAAGCTTTCCCCCCCAGTGCTATGCACAATATTCGAGGCACTTAAATTCAGTTGCTATCTTGTACAATAACTCATTTTGTCGTCCTTCACTTTCCTACATTTTCTTCTCGTCAGGTCCCAACCCCACCAATCAAATATGACTCCTTCAGCCAATCTTACAGAGCGTGATGCTCTAGCTTCCAGAACTGTCCCTGTCATGACTCTAAGCGATGGGACCGAGTCATCCATGACACCGCCCCCTGTCGTGCCCATCGCGGCCGATCCAGTCGTGGGAGCAAGAGAAAGATTCACAGTCCATGGTAACGCAATCGTGACCGGCGGTGCGGGTGTGCTCGGCTTGCGCTCCTGCGACGCTCTCCTCGAGCACGGCCTCGAAGGTCTTATGATACTCGATGTGAGCACAGCGACCGCGCAAAAGGATATCATCGTTATGCAAGCCAAATTTCCCAAGGCCAAGATCAGTGCCCTGGAAGTCGATGTGACGGACGAGAAAGCTGTCTCAGCTGCCGTCGAGGAAACGGCCCGCACGCTAGGGTCGGTCGATGTACTCGTGTGCTTTGTGGGTGTCGTGGGCTGCGTGCCGTCGCTCGAGATGCCCGTGTCGCAGTGGCGTCGCATTATTGACATCAACACGACGGGCGCCTTCATCTGCGCGCAGGCAGCGGCACTGCAGATGGTGCGACAGAAATCCGGCGGTTCCATCACCTTCATTTCATCCGTCTCGGGACACCGTGTAAACTACCCACAGCCCCAGGCAGCCTACAACGTCAGCAAAGCGGCGTTGTTAACGCTTAGGAATTGTCTGGCCGCCGAATGGGCGCAGTACGGCATTCGCACCAACAGCATCAGCCCCGGGTACATTGACACAATCCTGAATGAAGGCGACGGCATTGCCGAGCACCGCAGAATCTGGGCCGAGCGCAACCCGAGCGGCAGGATGGGGCAACCGTCCGAGCTAACTGGCGCGGTCGTGTTACTGGCGAGTACTGCCGCGACCTATATTAATGGCTCTGATATTGTCGTAGACGGTGGCATGACAGTGTTCTGACACAATGCCGGGCTGTTCCCAACAACAACTTGATGGTATAAACCAGCCATATGCCATACCTTGAATAACTTGGGCCCTCTATGGCTGAGTCTGGAACACAGCTACCTCAGGTACCTACCTTATAACGTGAGCGAAGCCACATTTCAGCTAAGGTGAATCGGTTTCAGACATAACAGAGAGACAGCATTCGCAGTGTAAAATCAATAATCAACGAGGCGCGATGTGCATGACGTTGCCTTACTGGCACAGCTCAGATATATATATAAAACCTTTTATTTGGGTGTCATTTAGACGCTTCCCAGTGAACTTCAGTCAATCCCATTTAAATATCTAGAATCATACCTTAGGTACACTAAGAGATTCTAAGTACCAACCGCGCACCTATATATGCCTCGATGAATTGCACTTGGTAACAATAGGCGCTTTCATAACCTTCTATTCGATAATAATTTGAACTATTACCCATTTTCATTTGACAACCGTTGTCCGCCACCGAACCACACACTGCATCGTAGTAATCATGTTTAAGGTAGGACATAACCGCCGTCGATTAGCACGTCGCTTCCCGTCGTATATGTAGAAGCATCGGAAGCCAGGTATAGGTACAGCCCCTTGATCTCCTTCACATGACCTTGTCGTCCCAGAACGGCCATACGGTACGCTTCGTTGAGGGCCTGCGGGCCTGCACCCATCTTGGTATCGAAGAACCCCGGAGAAACGATGTTAACCCGAGCGAAGTCTCGCCACTCGCGTGCAAGGGATTTGCCAAAATGGGTGACGAAGGCCTTGGTACCGTTATAGATCGGCTGATCTACTGGCACGTTGACAATGTGCCCGCTCATGCTGGAGGTGATGATCAGGTTGCCGAACCCCTGGCGCTGGAATACCTCGCCGACGTACTTGGAACAGAACACTACGCCGTCGACTGCAGAAAACCGTTAGAAATGTTGAATAGAGCTCAGAAATGAGCGGCAACCTACCGTTCACGGACATCTGCTTTTGATACTCAGACAGTGTTTGTTGTAGGATTGGCTTTGAAATAGCCATCCCTGCAAAATTGTTAGTCTCCCCCCGACTTAAAAGTCAGACACTCATGGGGCTTACCAGCATTTGCAACAAAAACATCGATCTTTTCGAATTCTTTGACAATGTCTACTATCGTCGCCTGAACTTGAGTAGCGTTTGAGACTGTCAAACCCCCTGTTAGCATTTAATCGCCACCGGATTGGGCAGCTAGCATATACCATCAACTTTGAAGGCGGCAGTCTTAACGCCGTGGGTTTTCGCCAAAGCTACTGCCTTCTGGGTAGCAGCATCGTTTCTTCATAGACTTGTCAGAAACTAGTTAGACTATTGCATTTTCAATGACTTACGAGTTATATAGGAGGGCGACGCTGGCCCCTGCCTCGGCCATTGCCTCGGCTACAGCATAACCGATGCCGTCGGCGGCACCTGTTACAACAGCAACCTTGCCCTTCATCTGAAACTGCTCCAGGACATTATTGGGCGTATCCGGAAATGGGCGCGGGAACCCATTCCGGAGTACTGTGCAGTCGGTTTCGTTCATAGACATTGTTACAAGTGTCCGTTATCAACAATAGAAATGGTGAGAGTTGTTGACCAAAGTCTACTTGACATGAAGAGGAATTTGCGCTGTGAAGCAAGTTTACCTACCTTATTATATGATCTAAGTTGGCTCGGTCTAAAACTAGCGCCTACACGGCAGGAAGCTAGGTGGGTGAACCTTTATCCACATTGATGATGCTGGTCGCGTTTAGCATCAGTACGACAGTATAAGGTATGTTTGCGGGGAGGATCTTCTGTGTGTATGATTCTATAAACCATTGCATACCTACCCTAGAGATGAACTAGTTTTCATCATTCCTACTTTTAGACCGAAGCGTCAGACTAGCTTCGTCCGAAAGAAACCCGAGAGCGGGCAAGGATCGATTTGCCGCACCTATCCAATGACATATGACATGCTTGGCTACGTCGGTCAGCAACGCGCCGATGCAGATCCGCCTACGAAAGCCTGTCTCGTCTGAATTCCATGGTATTCATTGACCAAAGATAGTAAAGAGTCGACTAGTGACTTAATCGGAGGGCAGTTGGCCGACATTACCTAGGACAATTTCATCAGATTCGCTAGTTGGGTACCTAATGTAGTATTGCTCCACTAGCTGTCGGCGCTTTAACCTGGCTCCCTGGCCCCTCCGGATCACAGATCCCCGATGCGGAGACCCCGGAGACTACCAAGGTAGGACGAATCCGGACTACGTATTGTTCCTTGCTATATGAGGGGAGCGTCCATTGTAGGGTTCGGTGTATCTACTTCATTTCTACCAAAAGAAGGAAAAGCAAACACTCTGAAATTAGACTCCCTGTTTACTAGTATGGAGAACCCATCTGTCTTCCTAAGCGGTCCGTTTCAGGCCCGGATTGAGGAACGACCAGTCCCTGTCATCAACGATGCGAATGATGTTATCATTCGCATCGCCTATACTGGTGTTTGCGGAAGTGATGTATGTATAGCACCTAAGGATGAACCTTTGTCTACCTAAGTAGGTACTTCAAGAAAATGAGAACATTTAAATTCTGACTGTTCTCTCAGGTCCACTTTTGGAATCATGGCGGTATCCGAAGATACGTCTCTGAGTCCTCTCCTTTGGTAATGGGTCATGAGGCATGCGGGATTGTACACGCTGTAGGTCCAGCGGTTACTACGCTCGCTCCCGGTGACCGCGTGGCAATCGAACCCGGAATTCCTTGTCGGCGATGTCGGAGTTGTAAAGCTGGTCGTTATAATCTCTGCCCTTCTATGGAATTCGCAGCCGCCCCGCCCGACATTCACGGAACTCTCACTAGGTACTTCCTATCATCGGCAGACTTCTGCTACAAGTTACCACAAAGCGTGGATCTAATGGAAGGGGTCCTAATAGAGCCTCTCGCTGTCGGGGTACACGCTGTCCGGCTGGGTGATGTCAAGCCCGGCCATAGAGTGGTGGTTTTCGGTGCTGGTACCGTAGGATTATTCTGTGCCGCTGTGGCGAAGGAGTTTGGAGCTTCCACGGTCGTATCTGTGGATCTTTTACAGCACAAACTTGACGTTGCAGCCCAATTTATTGGAAACAGTGTTGGAAGAACAATTACCCCAGACCTGTCAATTGGGCCAGAGGAGAACGCAAAGCGACTCATTGAAATGAACGGGCTAGAAGATGGGGCCGATGTCGTTATTGATGCATCCGGTGCCGAGGCATCTGTTCAGACCGGAGTTTACGTACTACGGCCCGGCGGCACATATGTCCAAGCGGGGATGGGAAAGCGGAAGATCGAGTTCCCCATATCCGAGATGTGTGAACGAGAACTCTTTTTTAAAGGATGCTTTCGGTATGGCGCGGGAGACTTTGAGCTTGCAATGAGTTTGGTCAGACGAGGAAATATGAATTTGATGTCTCTAATTACGGGTGTCTTTCCTTTCGAGAAGGCTACCGAGGCATGGGAAAGCACTCAACGTGGCGAAGGTATCAAGAATATTATTGTAGGTCCGGAATCTTGATATACATGTACAAAACCCGCTTCTATATAAATTTAGAGTGGGAAAACGTGGAAAAAACTATTACATAATTATGGGGTGCGCTATAAAATAGCGAGTTATAGCACGTACCCCCTATAACTAACCACTGTACTACCTTAGCCACCATACATACCAGGTACCTACCTACTAACATACATACAACCACACATATGACCATACTGGCCATCGTCCATTCATTATACATAGCTACCTATATATTAGCTAATTAATATGGTAGTCAGTATGGTAGTTAGTATGGTGGCCAGTATAATTGCACATGATGATGGTCAGTATAGTGGTAAGTTTTAGGGGGTATGCGCTATAACTTCCTATATTATGGCGCATCCCATAATTATGTAATCACTTTCCAATGATATGTCATAAACTCTCAATGTTATGTAATCATATTCAATATTATGTAATCCAGCTTTTGTGCCAGGCTCTCCATATTATATAATCATCGTCGCTACTTTTTAGGAGTGTGTAGCAATGTATTACGTAATCCGGTCATATTGATGAATTAACAATCCGAGATCGTCATTCCATACTTAAAGAATACAACATCATTTCCTCCAGCATTCTATCAGTTTCAAGGCAAACGACCAGCCATTAAATTAAAAAAGCAACTTGTCAGATTAGAGCTCCTGATGGCGCTGGCGCTGGCTGGCCATGTGATTAATGCCTCACTTGACAGTCCCACAATACTAGCGCCACGCATAAAAATCTAATGTCACCAAGTAATTGCATATGGGCGCTCGCATTTCATGTCACCAAAATTGCCAAGATTTATTAAAGAAAAAAAGAAAAAAAAGGGGGGGGGGGAGGCGTTTTTAAGAGCTGCGGGGTGTCACAACAAGTCGAGTTAAGACAGTTGCCAATTATTCTCACTCAGTCGTCTTTTCTCCTCGCATTATCCTTTCAGTATGCCATGAGATGGATCAAATGTTTCTGGATAATTATGGGCGCTGTCAGTCTTTAGCCAAGTAACGACAGATAAGTGAAGATTCTTTTGCTGGGATCCATTGTAAACTGAGACTATGGAATGATGTTAACATGAATAAATAAACCATTTCCTCTTATTCGGTATAGTTATCGGACTTGGTCCGCCGTCACAGTCTTCATGACTCGTTATCTAGTAAGCTAACTGTCCTATAGAGGCTCATAAAGGGTAATATCTCTAACTTCGTCTCTAGGTTCATGCCCGTGTCACCATAGGCAGGACAGGTCGAATGTAACTCTTCTTTAAACTTATGATATGTATTCCAGCGGCATCTTATGTGGCTTGTCTCAACTTGGACCAATATTCGCAAGCCATGCATACTTGTGACATACTCCTGCGTTTGTATAGTGAGCCAGCCGCTCCCTAGACTGCATGGTGGCCACCAGTATGAGGAGAGTTCTTAGTTCTTGTCAAAGAGAAAAACAGGTTTACCAGAATTCCCACACGCCATGTTATACATGCCTTTTCTATTTCTACCCGTTGACATCAACTAGCTAGCGATTGCGAGGAGGTACTAGTTTCGCTTACACGGGCTTCCTTTGTCCTATTCGCTACACCATTAACGAGTCGGCTAGATTTCTGAAACCTCCACCAACTCTCACAGTAGATGCTTGTGTTGGCTTCTTATGTTGCAAAAAATATCTGCAGTAACTGCATATGTAATCATTCTATCTCATCTCAGGTCGGTACTATTGGTCACAGACATGAGTACCTATACGATGGCGTATACTATGAGAAAGGCATCATGACTTCACTTGCTTTGATTGGCTACCTTTAACGTATTTTTTCGTTCTTCCCGTTTGTTTTCACCATTATATACCGTCTCGAAGTCCTCTTCATATGGACCATTACTACTCTCTATATAATCAACCTGGCAGGTGAGTCAGAGTCATCCTATGTTCCAACTTCATTCTACGTGAGGACGGAAAAGCTCACTCAGGTTACGATATCGATAAATGTCCCACAAACCCGATATTTGCAAGCATAATACCATGAATCACACGGATATTGTTCTCCGGGAGTGGCGGCTCCTAGACAGCCTGATCAACAGAAAACATTCGAGCCAAATCCTTATCACAGGTCGTACTTTAACAATTCCAGATGTCGTATCTGTCGCTCGGTCTGCTATCCCCTCCTTTCTCAAGGCGTAGCTTCTAACACAATGGCCCTAGTCACAACGCACGCATACACATAAACCCACGTACAAAGGGATCTATGGAAAAAAGCTTTGAAATTCTTTTGGAAAAGCTTCAGGATGGAGAGGTTATCTACGGTATGATTCAACTGACAAAAGTAATGATGTGATGGTTTAATAATGTATTGCTACAGGCGTAAACACCGGGTTTGGAGGAAGCGCAGATGTCCGCACCAACAAGGTTGATGAACTACAGCGAGCCCTCATTAGAGAACTCCACTATGGCATCCTCCCCCCTGGGAAGAGAGACCATCGCACAGAGCCACTCGAAGAGGCTCTGGACAAGAGTCGCTACGACTTCTTACTGGATGGCAACACCGAATCTTCCTACCTGCCTCGGTCCTGGGTGCGTGCAGCGATACTCATCCGGATTAACTCTTCGATTTCTAGTCACTCAGCATTGAGGCCAGTTGTCGTTGAGAGAATGCAGGATTTGCTAAGCCATGACATTGTACCAATGATTCCCCTTCGCGGTAGCATTTCGGCATCTGGTGATCTGAGTCCCCTTTCCTATATCTGCGGTGCCGTGCAGGGTAAATCCACGGTCCGGATACTCTCTAGAAACAATGAAGATGCATATGCAGATACGGCTTTTGCGAATGCCAATCTAGAGCCAGTGGTATTGAAAGCAAAGGAGGGGCTCGCCATGACAAATGGAACGGCTGTATCGGTTGCTGTGGCCGCCCTGGCTCTCCACGAGACTCATAGCCTAGCTATTCTTGCTCAGATTCTTACTGCCATGAGTGTGGAAGCATTGAATGGAACCACAGAGAGTTTCCATCCATTCTTCGCCGAAGTTCGACCTCATCCTGGCCAGGCAAGTCACTAGACCCTTCAAGCCATGAAACAATCCTTGCCGAGCAAGCTAACATTTAATAAAGAGAGAATCCGCGCGCAATATTCTGGCTTTCCTAGCCGGATCTAAGCTCACCAAGATAAATGACGGGTCCAATGCCACACTACGGCAGGATAGATATTCAATCCGAACTGCACCGCAGTGGCTTGGTCCCATCTTAGAAGATCTCGTCTTAGCCCACCAGCAAATACTCGTCGAGTGCAATTCCACAACTGACAACCCTCTAGTGACCCCGGAGGGAGAATTCCTACACGGCGGGAACTTTCAAGCCAAGGCAATGACATCGGCCATGGAAAAGGCGAGACAGGGTATCCAAGGCATTGGTCGCATGCTTTTCTCTCAGTGTACCGAGCTCATCAATCCCGCAACAAATAGGGGTCTCCCCCCGAATCTGATCGCCGAAGACCCCAGCGTCTCTCTCGTATTCAAGGGCATCGATATCAACGTCGCCGCATTAACGGCAGAGCTCGGCTTCCTTGCTAACCCCGTCAATCATGTCCAGACGGCGGAAATGGGCAACCGATCGCTGAACTCTTTGGCATTGATATCTGCTCGATATACCCATATCGCTAACGAGGTTCTTTCACAGCTTATGGCCTCTCACCTGATCGCCGCCTGCCAAGCTTTGGATATTCGTGCTATGCATGTTCAGTTTTTCGAGAGCTATCAATGGCAGTTCTTCGAACTAGTTGAGGAACATTATGCACCAAACAAACTGTCCAAGCTCCCACCAAGCCCGCCGGAAATATCATCGAATCCGTCAAATGGCCTGGTTGACCACTCGTTAGACCCATCGAAATCAGCAGACGTCAAAGAACTCTCGGAACTGCTCTGGTCCAAGCTCCTAGTATCCTTCGATACGACTGCCGGCATGGATTCCCAGGAACGATTCGTTGCAATAGCAAAGTCCCTGTGGCCGGTCCTCCTGGATCATCCGAACTTCAATACGACCGTTGAGTACGCCAGGCAGTTGAAAAGCTTTGCCGAAGCTCTTAGTGTCTCGATGAAGAACGAGTGGTGTTCACACAGAAACGCGTACCTAGTACACGGTGATGCAACCCCGGTGCTTGGCAAAGCGTCCAAGGCAATATACATATTCCTGCGCCGTACGCTGAAGGTACCTCTACTGGCGACGTGGAATTTGATGACGCCTAAACCAGACGAGCTTGAAAAGGGGGAGGGAATACACGGTTGGCAGGCTCCGACGGTGGGTTCGTATACTGGAGTTGTTTATCGCGCTTTAAGGGATGGTACACTCGCTAAAGTAGCGGTAGACATCTTGAAGGAATCAATGTAGAGTCTGCTGTGTTTGAGTATTATTTCCGTATTTTGTGTAGGAACGGGTAAAGGTCAGCTTCGAGGCGGCAATGGACTCTCTTAGTGTGCAATCCACCTATCTTCCGCCTGACCGGAATCCCTTGATTTCGGGGGTTCAGGGGAACATGGAAGGGGAAAAAAGAAGAAATTGGACACTTCAACAATTCTTGTTGATCTACACATGTATCTCTGACGTTATCACCGTCGTTAGGAATATCAACTATTCCTTGGCTTTTACCAATCATGGCAGAACAATATGAAACAACATCTTGGAGACTCACATGACTCAATGAATCATGCTCCTATCTCTACCAGCTCTCACTATCTTCTATACCTGAGTACAGAGAGAGATGGAGATCCATACGTATCCTGATCGATATAAGGATTGGGAGAAGGAATAAAAGATGAAGTAGGTGATGTAGAAATGAATGAGAAGGCGGCTAGTGGGGAGAGCGACCCCACACTGTCCTAATTTACCTTTCTTATCGATAAGGGAGCTCCTCCGGCGATTGAAAAGTTAAGAGGTGAGTTTTGAACTTTTTGTTGGACTTAAAAATATTCACCATAAAATGCGAATTTGCCATCATATTTCAAAATGGTGGCCGAACACGACTCGCAAGACGCGCCAACTAGCAAGATGGAGCGACCATCTGAGACCAGTGCTGGCACATCCAAGTCGGCTTCTGATCTGCCCGCAAATTCAGAATCGACAGCTGGTTCAGATACCGCGGGGCCGAAGCGCGACAAGTACAACAAGTATACCGAGAACCGAAAGCTCAACTCCAATGGTCGCCGACGAGGTCAGGGTACCAAGCGCAAAGATTCGGATCGAGGAAATGACCGGTAAGCTTCCCACCGGCCAGTTAATTAAGGGTCCTTAGCCAATACCTGCTAACTAGACCACAGCCGTGGACCCCAAGACAAACGCGAGCGCAACGAGAAAGGATGGCAAGAACGGAAGCGCAGAAAGTTCGAGGAGAACGGCACCGGCGAGTCTAATTATATGAGCATTCAGTTTCCTGAGGAGGAAATTGCTGCCGAGGAGCGCAGACCCAAGAAGAAAGTTGCCGTCATGATCGGCTATGCTGGCACCGGATACCATGGTCTACAGATCAACCACCAAGACAAGACGATTGAAGGTGATATCTTTGCTGCCTTCGTTGCGGCCAAGGCTATCTCCAAGGCCAATGCCGACGACCCGCGGAAATCGAGCTTCGTGCGATGCGCCAGGACCGACAAGGGAGTCCACGCTGCCGGGAACATGCTATCTTTGAAATTGATCATTGAGGACCCCGACGTAGTGAAGAATATCAACGAGAACTTGCCGCCACAGATCCGAGTATGGGGTATCCATCGAACGAACAATGCATTCAGCTGCTACCAGTCCTGCGACTCGAGATGGTACGAGTACCTGATGCCAAGTTATTGCTTGTTACCTCCCCACCCTGAGAGTTATCTAGGCAAAAAAGTCCTAGAGTCCGTCAAGGAGAAAGGTGTAGAGGAAGAGTACGCTGAGCGACTCAACGAGGTCAAGGATTACTGGGAGGAGGTGCAGAAGAACGACATCCAGCCCATATTGGACAGCTTGGATCCTGATGTGCGAGAGACCGTCATACGACGCATGCACGTCGCAGACATTGTCTCCGACGGTACGGCTTCCACGGGAGAAAAGCCGAAGGCCAAATCTTCAGAAAAGAAACCTGCAGAAGATTCATCTGAGACCAAGGCCGAAGACCAGACAACGAGTACATCCGAAGTGCATAACGTGCTAATGGAAGACTCGAATGTTGCAGCAGAACTAGTCTCGGAACCAGCAGATGCCATAATCGCTGGTACAGAAGCCGCTGGTGAATCAGAAGCGACAAAGCCCAAAGAGATACATCCCGTGGATCGCGCCCTCCGGCAGATCAAGGCCGCCTATATAGCTGCTAAGCGCCGCTACCGAGTCACGCCAGACCGATTATCACAGCTACAACAAGCACTGGATAAATACATCGGCACCAAGAACTTCCACAACTACACCATCCAGAAAACCCATTCCGACCCGTCGTCCAAGCGAACCATCAAGTCTTTCGTCGTGAACCCGGAGCCTGTCCAAATCAACGACACGCAATGGCTGTCGCTCAAGGTCCACGGCCAGTCCTTCATGATGCACCAGATCCGCAAGATGGTCGGCATGGCTGTGCTCGTCACCCGCTGCGCCACGCCCCTGTCCCGCCTGGACGAGAGCTACACGTCGAACCGCATCAGCATCCCCAAGGCGCCCAGCCTCGGCCTGCTGCTCGAGCGGCCCGTCTTCGAGAACTACAACAAGCGCGCCACCGACCAGTTCAACCTGGAGGAGCTCGACTTCGGCAACTACGAGAAGGAGATCCAGGAGTTCAAGGACGCCCATATTTACCGCCGCATCTTCGAGCTTGAGGAGAAGGAGAATTCGTAAGTCTTGTCTACTTACCACTTACTACGGGATTTCGAGGCAACTTTACTAATGTCTCGTAGGTTCCACACGTTCTTCCACCAGATCGACAACTACAAGTCTGGCTACTTCCTCTGGGTTACAGCCGGCGGCCTAGACGCGGCAGAGACAAGGGTTGGACCTACAGAACCCGTACCTGAGGAGTTGAAGGAGGGGCTAGGAGAGGAAGACGGGGATGAGGACCCCGAGGCCGGCGAGGGTTGAGCTTCTCGCTCTTATGTCTACTAGCATCATCACGCGTATAAAATAGAAGAGCAGCAAGATGTGTTTACCATGAATTGCAATTAACTCTCGACCACTGTCCTTGCGTCGTAGAGAAACTACTTGGGTAAAGTAAAGGGGAAACGGAAACTCAGTGCCGTTGTAATGCGAAACCTATGGGAAGGCCGATCCATGCATACATCCCGGACTGAGCGTAAACCTGCGTAGGGGCATCAATCCCTAAAACCTGAACTCCGTCCCTTATGCATTATTCCGATCCGTGCTCGCGTCGATGAGTAGGTAGGTGTTGAAAGACGAGTGATCTTATCGGCAGCCGTGTAGATGTTGACGTGCTTGGCTTCCGGTGATCCAACTTCCAGATTCCTTACTCGTGTTAATTTCCGCCGGCAGCGTTCTCGCGACGGTCAACACCCTTTCCCTTGTCGACTCGGCCATAGTCATTGGTCGTAGACTCGCCAGTAGCTGTAGCTTCGCCACCGGCAGTAGCCACGCCAGGCATAGACACGTCCTCAGCAGTAGAGGCGTCGCCAGCCATAGTTCCACCGCCGCCGGTAGACACATCATCACCAGCAGTAGACATGCCATCAGAAGTAGACGTATCACCAGCCGAAGACGCATCACCCGCAGTAGACGCATCACCAGCTGCAATTCCGCCACCAGAAGTAGACATGCCACCACCCATAGTTGCACCACCACCAGTAGACACGCCATCAATAGTAGACGCATCACCAGCAGCAGTTGCACCACCAGCAGTAGACATGCCAGCCATCAACTTGGCGATAAAGTCACTGCGGTCCCGGTTCTTGCACTGGTTGCGAGTGCGGTCTCGGAGCAGGGGCTGGAGGCCGCCTGCGTTTGCGCTTGCGCTTGCCGACGCGTCCGTGGACACTCCCGCCTAGGGATTGCCATTGAGCGCGTCGGCGTCGGAGCGAGGGGGAGGGGGGGCCGCCGCCGAAGTGCTCGCGGCGGCGCTGGAAGTAGAGCCCACACCCGCACCTTGCGCGCGCTGCGCGGCCTGCGTGCTGACCGCGGCGTCGCGCATGCCCAGGACGCGGTCGTACAGGCCGGCTACCTGCTGCGCCTTTTGGTCCAGCGCCGCCTCGCGCCCGTCGTCCTCGCCCGGCTGGCGCAGCGGGCCGCGCATCCAGAGATACTTGATCTCGCGGTTCAGAGCGAAGAGCTTTTCGCACTCGGCAATCTGGTTTAGGTTAGTTGGAATAGAACATGATAGAGCAGGATAGGATAGGATGGAATAGTGTGGGACTTAATGGAAGAGCATGTTGATGTGAACGGTAAATGGACAGATTGATGAGGAGTGGATGGGGATACGGGAGGATGGAAATGATGGGAGGGAAGAATACGTACCAAGGCATTGCTCTCGTTCTCCATAGTCATACGGTTGATGGCGGCCTTCTCGACGATGTTGCCCTCCTTCGGGAGAGGCGCGGTAGCGGCCATGACCATGTTGGTGAAGCGCTTCAAGATCTCGGCGATTATCATGTTGTGTCGCTCTAGAAGAGTGGGAGGGTTAGCTTCTGGCTCCGATTCACTCTTGTTCTCCTTATCCGAATCCGAATCGGAAACACCGGGGTTGTCGGGCTTCTCCTCAGGCTTCTCCTCAGGCTTCTCCTCAGGCTTCTCCTCGGGCTTCTCCTCAGGCTTCTCCTCAGGCTTCTCCTCGTTGGGTTTCTCCTGGCTAGGTCCCTCCTCGTCGGGTTTCTCCTCGTCGGAGTCCTCCTCGGATGAGGAGCTAGAAGGTCCCGAGGCTGTTCCTCCATAGAGCGGGTTCCAGACAGTGGTACCTTCGCCCACATGAGACGTGATGGAGAAAGTTGCGAGTCGGGGCAAAGCCGCCGCGCTAGTCACAGGAGCGCCGCCAGCATTGTTGACCTCCGCGGGCTGAGTAGCCTCTTCAGCCTCTTGAGCCATTCGGCCCATATCGTTCTGTTCAGTTGGGGACGCCATATTGGATGGCGCAGATTTGAATTGATGATGAGATTTGGGGTCGTGAGTGGTGGTTGTTGATGATTTGAAATTGAATATTGTTGTGGTGCGGTTGGTAGGAATAAGTAATAAGTCCAGGAAATTGGAAGAGAAAGCCAAGCTTGGGGTACACCCGCCTTGCTCGGCACATGTTGTTGCCCAAGGTGATGAAAGGTATCCGCGGAACCCTTGCTTTCTCTCGCCAAGAAGTGATGAGTCCAGATACAGCGGGTGCTAGGACCACCGTCGCGGTACAGGCGACGGTGAGCTTCTTGATGAGGCATCTACCATTTCTTTTGTCTCAAGCGTCGTCCATGCGACTCAGGCGCTGATAGAATGACCGTGGATCCAGTTTGGGAAAGACGCGAAGACGTCGACAAAACAATATCTCGATGAACTTACCCATCAAACTTGACGGCTCTTTTGTATTCATTTTTGCTTTCTAGAGATTTTAAAACGTTAGTTAGATGAATTCAGTTTTAGCAAAAAGGGATCATTACCGGTGAGGTGAGTGGTCACAACGATGGACGTGCGAGTTTCAGTTTCTAGACGATGTTGTGGAGGAAGATTTGATGTTTTTTGTTGTTGTTGTTGTTGAAGGAAATAATGTGCAGAGTGAGGTACGGGACGGCGATACATAGGCGTTAAGTGGACGGTGAGTGGGGCACTGTTAACACTGTACCGAAAGGGTTGGTCCTGAAGTTGTCAACATCACGTGATTTTCTTCGTCCACCCCCCTTTAATAGATACATGCAGAAGGTACCTAGATTGATGGGGATTACATAATTTACATCAAGTTACTATAATTCGGACTGTGAATTCTTCCCAGAACCCTTTCCTTAACTTTATTCTACGTATTACTCGAAATTCTGAATTTTTAAGAAAACAGGACGTATCTTACCATTCCCCCTTTTGTGCCATCTCCACCTATTCGATCGTTCATGAGCGCATTTCTCACTCGGTCATACACCCTACGACGTGAATAAGACATATATGGATGATTCACGATGGTCTGGGAATAGCCTCAGTTTCGCTGGCTGGCGCCTCTGACGAGTTTGTATGGGTCGAGTGTAGGAGTGTGTTACGTAATCAAGTTGTATTCATAAGTTGACCGTCATACTAAACGGAAAAAATACAACATCATTTCCTCCCACTTTTTATCATGGCTTACTTAATCTCTACGATGATTAAGCTATCTTCATACTCCTCGGAATACCTCAGAACATCCTTGATATTCAGCCCAGCTTCTTGGATGAGCTTTGCCCATTCAGCTTTGGTGCGCTCCTGTGCACCGAAGACCGTCAACATTTCCATATCATGCTGCGTAGCTCTCCATGGAGCGCCCTTCTCGGAGAGGACAGTCTCATCAATGAGAATAACTGATTCTTTAGTCATGCCTGCCTTGATGTTAATCAATATTTCAACACACTTAACATCTGGCCAATCATGTAAGACGTTCCGGAAGTAGTAGACTCGAGCTCCTGTATCAATTATGAACGTTAGTCCTGGTATTCAGTGTTGAATATTTAAGGGAGATGCTCATACCTTTGATGGGTTCGGGTGTGAAGAAGTCGTAAGGCTCGGCTTCGACATTCTCAGAGCCAGGATGGGGCTTTGCTTTAACTTGCTCAATAACCGCCGGTAGATCTTGTAAGACCACGCGCCCAGCAAGATTAGGATAGCGCTTCCTGAACTCGACGCACTGCGCACCCATAGACCCACCAACATCGATGAACAAGGGCGTTGAGCTGGTGGATCCCTGAGCAAACCGCTGCTCAAAGTCTAGGACATCGAAGAAAGCAGGCCGACTTTCTCTCTGAATATTCATGTACGGAAGGAAAACTTCCATCGCCCAGGGGTTTTGACCCGTCCACGCGAAAGGATGCAGGTCTGTGTTCTGGCCAATGTTCCAAGAAGTGGGTGTGACGTCCGTGGGATCACCGTACCCATGCTGTTGGAGAAAGTCGGGCAACTTGATCGATGCTAACGTAATAACCCTTTTACTTTAAAATATTAACTTTTTAATAATAAAATATAACGAAGTTTTACTTATAAGAATCGGATAATATTATTATAATTATAGTTTTATAACGATTTCGTTATTATAAATTTTAATTTAAAAATAATAATAAAATAAAATATAATTTAAATATAATATAATTATTAAAAAAATTTTATAATATTTTTTTTATAATAAATTATTATTATAAATTTAAATTAATTATTATTAAAAAAATTATATATAAATATTTTTTATAATTTATATATATTTTTATATTTAATAATTATTTTATAAAAATTAAAATAATTATTTTTAAAATTTTTATATAAAAATTAAAATAATTATTTTTATAATTTTTATATAAAAATTAAAATAATTATTTTTATAATTTTTATATAAAAACTAAAATAACTACTTTCATGGCTCTTATAATCACGTGACCACTCCATGATTACATGATCATCTTTTTTAGCCGTAGTTTATCCTGGTTCCACTTTAAGGCCGCATACCTGGCCTTCATGGCTTGTAACAGGTGCCGCCCGAGATACCTAGTTGAAAACAGGTTAGCCTAAGGTGCTACATGAATGCAGAGTGTGATAGAGTTATAATTCACCCCAGTATCTCAGCATGCCATCCTCGCCGAGGGCGTCGACGATGGACATCATGTCTCTCGCCACGAAGGCCATTCCGACGTAGTCTCCGATATCTTTCAGTTGGGTGTAGCACTTGTCTGATACGATCTGACTCTCCGCCCAGATCTTTCCGACGGCCGTATCCGCGGATCCCGCCTGGGTGCTTATTAAATTGGCATAGTATCCTGTGGTGTCTTCTGGCCAGCACGCAAATCGGAGTGTGTTGCCGGTTCCTCTGTTCCCTACTGTTAGCACAGCGACCCGATCAACATCAAACTTAATAAGGTGAATCTTGGGCGTACCTAGGGTCGAAACTGACGAGATCATGATAACCTCCAGTCGTTCTAAATAACACGATAGTTAGTTTCGGATATCCCAGACCACAGGAATTCTACGCAATTTGTATTAAATGCGGTAACGTACGGGGCCATAAGCGGTATGTAATCGACCATGCTGTTCAAGCCATCTTGGCCCGGGCCGCCGAAGTTGAGAAGAATGCTGCCGCGTTTCGGCTCCTTCTGGGCTGGATACTTGATGAGATCGAGGTCGATAGTCCGGTTGTTAGACGAATCGATATAGTCGAGCGGAACGGTTAACTTGGCGCATTGTACGGGGAATGTTGTGTTCGCGTGTTCGGCATCGAGCTTGCAGGGTCCCCATTGGAGTCCCTGAGGCGAAGAAACTTCATGGATAGCTCCCGCAGAAACTGCGCTCGCCTTGTTGATGGCGAGCGATAGGAAGAACTCGAGAATAGAGGCAGATGATACCATCTTAGACTTCATTGCTACCAAGTTAAAGGGTGACTATATTCAAGTACTTCTGAAGTTGAAGTGCAGTGAAGAAACTATGTGTCATTTGTCTGGATATTCCGAACATATTATATATTCATCCGCCGCTCTCGAAACGTGAGATAGATGTGGCGATGCCATTTTGCGATGCACCGATGCTGCAATACAGCCTCATCTTACCTACAGCGAGATGAAGAGCTGAGTGCATGACTTTGCGAAGAACAAGAGTCTTTGTACGGCGTATTTGATTGACCAATAAGAGTCTCTGACTTCACGGATATACACGGCTCTTGGCGTATTGGGGATACGCCGTATCTGCATGCCGCTGTAGATCCTCCCCAATAGGGCATAATGTCTCAGCCCTACGCCTGCTTGCGGGGTCTTGGCATGAGACTTTAGTGCTTTTCCCAATTACCTCCCTCAACAGCGCAGTCTGGGCAGAGGGGCTAAGATTCAGCAGCTTGACTCTGGTATTTAGACGTGTTTAACGAGTAGAATTGCTACAAGCCCAGACTCAAGAAAGTGGTAAAAGCGATGACGTATGGTGCAGTAAGAGCAGGGATGGATCACAATGGATGTCATAAGACAGGTTTTGAGACACATCAATGATATGGAGACTGCAGCTGAAAATTAGGCAGCTGTCAATCACAATAACTGGTCGGAATACGGCGTAAAGCTCATGTGTATTATGTATACGTAAGCAGGAAGCTGATATATATTACCTTAATGCTTTTCGCATATAATTTGCTGGCTGTCCCGTTCTGTTACTTGGCAATTTTTGGAAATGAAATGGCAAAATCGAACGCCGATTGCGCCGGCCAAGCATTAGAGCTGGGCGATCACGCCATCTTCGATTGATATATCTAGGTACCTAGGTTATCTCGCATTTGCGGGATGTCTAGGTTGTCAACATTTCTATGAATTAATGACACTTTCACTATAGGTACTCCTAAGAGTTTATACCTAGCCATTGATGATGGCTAACCTTCAACTGTGACATCCAATTCATAGTTGCAGCGAAGTCTAATTGTACCCTCCCTGAATTTGTTAATGCGATGCAGTTAAAATGTCACAACCCTGAAAGCAAACATGATCAAGCGAGACTGTTTGAATCATCAATTAGGATTTTATATCTTCTTCGCTACCTAGCCTTCCCATCAACAAGTAGGTACATGTATGCTAGTGTGCCAAAGCGTATCAAAATGCAGCCCTTTCCCAGATCCCTGAACCCCATTGCCGTGCAACCCGCTCCTAAATGCCGTTCGATGATGTGATATCATTAGAAAAGCAATGCTCAACTTTTTGCGCCGGCCCGAAAATACCAAGTGTGACGACAACGCTATAAAAAGACAGATCTATTCGACAGAACAATGCTCCCGATGTCAATGTGCTGCGTGGTATGAATTTCGTGAATGTGAATGGTAAAGCAATATGCTCGGAACCGTCGAATATGAATTATCTCAGATGTCTTCGTCCATGCTGCTGTTGTATCCACTAGGAGCTCCGCCGGCGGTTGCTACCGAGCTTCCTGTGGTCATTTTGGATAGTGGGGAGTTTTTCCTACTGCGACCTCGATTGAGGTCATAAATGTCGGGGATCTCGACATTCTCAGGTGATATGCTGCCACTGGCATCGTAGGCGTGACCGTCGTCGGAATGTTCGTCCTCTTCGTCGTTTCCAGACAAATCGATTTCCGAACTAGAATCTTCCTCTAGAATGGCCCGTCGGCTCATCAGACTTTCCGAAGAAGAAGAGTCGTCATCTCCGCTTTCCTCGTCGTCGGTCAAGTCCGAGTCGCAGGTAGGGAAGTAGAAGGCTGGTGGCGGTAGAGGTACCGGCGGCAATCGGCGAGCCTTTCCTGAAACGTATTCGATCTGTACTGCATCATCTCCGGTGTTCGTAAAATGTACTGACATGGGTAATGGTGACCCAGTCGTCATGGTCGCTAACTTGTTGATGATCGAGTCTGTCGTAACCTTGGAGTCCATCGTCTCGTGACTCGGAAGATCGACGAGCTCCGGTCGCCGCGGTGGAGTTTCGTCGTCATCTTCGGAGTGGCCGTTGTGGTCGGGCTGCGCATCCTTCGGTCGGCGTGTGGACACGACCAAGACGAAATGATCGTCGGGGTATACACCTCCTATGCCGCTGGCCTCGAGGTTTAATAAGGTAGCTTGTTGGTTACTGTCGGACCAGGGGAAGTTGGCTTCAATCTCCTCGTCGGTCTCACCCGAGGTCAGCTCCGGTGGACCATGACCATCATCAACATCCATCCTAGTATCCTGCGAATCGAGTGTGTTGGATCGCAAGGTGCTGAGCGGTCTGTAAGAGAGTGTCGATCCTGACGTCTCGCGGCTGAATTGTGGGCGGGTGTAGCCGGGGCTAAGGATACCCTTGCTTGGGCTTTGGGTCCCCTGGTCGCCCGATGAGGTCATGTCGTAGGTGGTTGGAGAGATTCCCCCCTCGCCAAAATCACCCGACAGGTCCGTGCAGAAGGGTGCCCCACTATAGTAAATGATGGCACCGTCGCGACGGCGCTTACGCTGTGAAACCCCCGACACACCACTCTGACCCCATCGTGAATTCATCCCCAAATTACTCTCCTCGGGAGGTCCAAAGGAGGAGCCCGACTCCCCTCCTGACGGTTGTCCGTCGGAGGATGAGGTTCGGTGGTGCACGAAAAGCGGCTTGTAGTGGAAACTCTCGGTAGAGTTAGAGTCCTGGACCCCTAGTCCAAATTTCGACGGTTTATGCGCGGTGACGTCATTTCCACCAAGGCCCTGCATCTGCATCTGCATCTGCATCTTTGCCCTCTTTCTTTGGTCCTGATCGTTCGATCCATCCGTGTCGTCGCTTGATTGGTTGCGCTGCGAATTGCTGCTACTATCACTGCTAAATTTCGTACCTTCTGCACCACCTCTCCAGCGGATTTTGCGCCCGTCTGGTGACAGCTGGAATTTGGTACTCTTCTCCGACACTGCGCTGCGGATGAATGCTGGCGTCACATTGAGAATATGCAGCTGCGCTAAATTGCACAATAGGTTAAGATATACCCAACCATCCGCGTCTGGCGATACATCCCGTGACGAAAATTGCTTGTGCGATTCTGGTGCGACGAGTCCCAAGTGACGTATGTAGTCCATGTTCTCCGAGGGTACCTGGCGGCGATCAGGGTCCAAATCGCGTGGTCGCGTGGGACGCTGTTCCGGAGGGGGCATTCCCATGTGAGGTGACAGATTGTTGCCACTACCACCAGTACCAACGTGGCCGCTGTAGTTTCCGCTATCGTTTCCGTTGTCCCTACAATCAGTCTGATCACCGGGGTGGTTATCGGCATTGGACTGCGAATTCGAGTGTGAATGTGAAATCGACGCAGGGCCGTTGTCGCGCAAGCTGTTCTCCTTGTGAAGCAGCTGTTGCGGTCGGATTTGTGCCTCTCGTGAGGCTTCATTCGTAGGTAAATCCTTGGCGGCTTCCATCATTTCCACTTGTACATCTTCAGCAATCGGCTCGGAAATGAGAGGCAACGGAACATGTTCGGCCGGATCGCCCATTTTACCCGTAAATAAGTGTTCTAGTCGCTTAACAACTAGTTTCTTCTTGTCCTTCTCCGTCATGATACCAGGTCTTGGCCAGAGACCCTCTGGGATATCTCGTAGGTAGTTCTCGATGTTCTGGTTGGATCGTTGCCGTGCAGCCTTAGCCTGACCCGGTAGCATCGGATTAGACAAACTCTGGCCGGCTGACATGGATGCGTAAGCTGAGTCTACAGGTCTCGAGTTGGATCCCGAAGACGAAGAAGCATGTTTAGATAGTGACGAGTGAACGTTCTTCGACTTGGCCGACGACTTCTTCCGACTTGGAGAGCCTGCGGTACTGGAACCGTCGATGCTAGTTGTGAATTCTCGTAATGCGGCCTCCAGTTCTCGCTTCCTCCTGCTAGATAGTCCGTGGACCTTGACTTCGAACAGCTTGTCTTCTCGCATCGAGTCGGGGCCCATCTGTTTGTATTTCTTGAGTTCTTCCTTCAACCGCTTGTTTTCAATCGTGAGGTCGTCGATAACACTCCGGACTTAATGAATAGTTAGTAAGTCTCGAGGCCAAACGGAATCATCACACCAACAATCATCGGCACTAGAGCTGTGTGTCATCCCGGGGCGGGCGCCTGACGAGCGGCCCTGAACAAATCTGTATGCCGGACTTTGCGATGGTACAGCGTATTTCGCTAGCTCTTCGTTGGACGAATCTGTTCCTCTTTGGTAGAATGGTGGATCGATATCCATCGCGGTGGTGTCCATATTGCCCTTAGCATTGTCGTTTAACTTGTTGAACCAATGTTTTGGATCACTCAGGCCAGTTTCGTTGCTGTCTCCGGACGAATTTCTTCGCGGAGTTTGGAAGGTGGTCGGCTGAGCAGTTGAAATGGCAGCCGGGGAATTGCGCTTCGAGGCTTCTCTCCCTAAACGATGGTGGCGTAGAGTGATGGAGTTCTCCGGCGACGTTCTTCTCGGGTTCTTGAAGGTGACGATCGGTGGGGGCTCAGAGCCCGCCGGCGCGTTCTTCGGGTCTGGCATGGTCTTTGCATAGACTGGTACCTTCGTATACTGGTAATAGGTAATGCGAAAACTTCAAGTAATCATTTGGAAGTGTAGACGAAATGCAGCGACAACGTCTACTATTATTATAAGTTAGTCCATGGTAAATCAATGACTGGTTTGAATGTTTGCTATGTTTTTGTGTGTTTCATGTGAAGTGGAGGAATGGAGCTAGACGACGAAGATGGACAGCGTGGACAGCGCAATGTGGCTGCTCAGCACGGGGCGCAAGCGCACATTTAGTAGGAAGAAGGCAATAGAAACATGCGAGATGTTCGTTCAAGGTGCATTCAATGTGCATCAGTGTGCCATGGCCGAAAGGGGGTAGTGAACAAGATAGGGTTGCTTATAAAAAGACGTGTCCATTAATGCAACGTCATACCTATTCTGTCAGGTTTGTTAATCTAGTAGCGGGTTCAGTTCGTCTTGAGGTTTAGGAGGGTTGGATATGTAGGTCTGGTCTGTCGCCTGACAAAATCGAGAAATGAATACAAGTTTGGTAGTAGCAGCGAAAAGTAGAAATTCGAGGGTAAACAAAAGGTCCAATAAGATAAAAATGTGCGAAAAAGATTGATATATTACTTCGTTAACAGATTTGTTCTATTAGTGTGTGTGAATGGACCTGGTCGTATGTATGTGGTGTGTGTGTGTGTGTGTGTGTGCTTGTGCCTGAATGGCCTCAGTATCGTCGTTTGTGGGATAGTATGAAAAATAATTGGAGAGAAACGTAAATGCGCGGCTCTATTGCTAGGATATGGACCATATGTAAAACGCCGTTCGCCAGTTCCCCTTGGACCCTTGAGGCAAAAATGATGCAGGAAGAGACCGACATCGAGATTCCCGATTCCATCGTATTTTTTCTCTCTCTTCACTTTCGGGGACCCATTCAGCCCTTGCTAATCCTTGGTGGGCGAGAGCGAGAGAGCACCTTAGGTTTGGCAGTAATTGAGATCGTGCTCGATCCCTAGGGGGTCCACCTTTTCTCTTGATCGAGTACAAAGCTACACATCGTTCCCGATCTGCAGAGTAGGGGTCCAGCTAAACCCATTCGGGCTCGGGGGGCTAGGTGGGCTAGACCAGCTTATGACATTTCCCTACGGTGTCCAGTTAGAGAGTACCCAGCTTGACCAATCATAGACATACGTGGGATCTATTTTTTGCATGGGTCGGCGTGAGTTAAACCTTGTCTCTGACAGGGTGAAGAACTTTGTCAGTCCATGTACATGGTAAACCCAGCTGAAATCTGTAGTTCATCGTGTATCTGTCAGCTTAGCATGTCGTACGATGAAATACGGGGTCGGGGGTACGCTTAAAATTACATCGGTGATCCAATGAGCGAACGAAACTCCGATGATATCCCGTCGCCAATAGATCGTGTTCTCCTTTGTTTATAGGTGGTCCGTGTCCTTTTACGATCGTTTATTTTAACTTGTTTTAATTTTAATAATTTAAAAAAAAATAAATAATTTAAATAAATTATTATATTAGGGAAAATTTTTAATTATTTTTTAATTTATAAATTATAAAAAAAAATTTAAATTATATTTTTTATTTTTTATAAATATATTTTTATATAATACTTACCCGTGTTAGTATTAAAAAAGGTGGAAAAAAAAATATTTTTATTTTTAAATATATAATTAATATTTTTTTAAAACTTATTAAAATATTTTTATATTTTATATTTTTTTTAATAATATTATATATATATTTATATTAAAAATATATATATTTATTTTTTTTTTTTTTATATTTATAATTATAATTATTAAATTTATTATTAAAACGAAAACGAAAAATTATTTTTTATTTATAAATGATTAATTTTTAATATGAATAATTTTAATAAATTTTTATAATATTTTTATAAATTAATTTTAAATTTATTTAAATTTAATAATTTAAAAAATTATTTTCTTTTTTTAATTTTAATATAAAATAATTTTTTTTATTTTAACGTTAATTTTAATTATTTTTTTTTTTATAAAATTATAATAAAGTTATTTTTTTATAATTATTAATTTTTTTAATTATATATTATTTATTTTTATATTTTTTAAATTTTATATTTAAATTTTATAACTTTTTAATAATATTAAATTTAAATAATATATTTTATAATATACTTATATTATTTAAAATTTACCGGTATAATATAAGTATTTTATAATATTATTAATTTTAAATTTTTTTATTTTTTTAATAAATATTTATTTTTAAATGTTTTTTTTAATAAGTATTTATATAAAATTTTAAAAGGTAAAAATTTAATATATTTTATATATTTTATATTTATATTTTTTATTATATAAAAAATTTTTTTATTTTATTTTTTTAAATATTTATTAAATTTTAAATTTTTTTTAAAATTTTTAAATAATTATTATAAATTTATATTTAATTTTAATT
>MU399981.1:0-72749 GCA_022578945.1 Hypoxylon fuscum
AAAAAATAAATAAATTTATTAAAAAAAAATATTAATATTTATATAATATTAATAAATATTAAATTAAAAAAATATATTATTTTAATTTAAAAAATATTATTTAAAATAATTAAAAAGGTTTTATTAATATAAAAAACTTTTTTAAAAAATATATTATTTATAATAATAAATTTATTTATAATTATAATAATATTAAAATAAATAAAATATAAATATATTTATAAATTAAAAACGGTTTATAATAATTATTTATTAATTATATAAATAATTTTTAAAATAATATTAAAAAATAAAAAAATAAAATAATTATAACGGTTATATATAAATTTTTAATTAATAATAAGGTTATTTTTATTAATATAAAAATTAAAATTATATATTTTTTATTTTAAAAAAGGATTAAAAATAAATTTTATTAAAGGTAAGGATAAAAAAATAATAATAAAAAAGTTTTAAAAATAATTTAAAAATTATTTATTTTAAAATATAATAATATTTTCGAACGGATTATAAATAAAAAAAAAATTAAAATATAATTATATAATTTATAAAAGTTAAGATAAAGTTATAAAAAAAAGGAAATAAATAAATCTTTACGGGGTAATTTTTAATATAAAAATTTTAAAAATTTTTAAAAAATTAAAATAAATAATTAAATTTTTTTTTAAAATAAATATAACTTTTTATATAAATAATATAATAATTATTTAAAACGTTTAAAAAAATGTATTAATTATTTTATAATAAATATTTATAATAATATACGAATTAATGAATTTTTTAAAAATAATATTTAAATAATATTTAAAATATTATAAAATATAAAATAATAAAAAAATAAACGTTTTAATAAAAAAAAAAATAAAAAAAAAATTATTAAACCCGAATTTAATATTAATAATAATAAAAATAAAATCCTTAATAAAGATATTTATAAAAAAAATAATAAATAAATAATTAAAAAAGGTTAATATATTAAATGGTTTTAACGTAATAAACGTTTAATATATTTTAAAAAAAAAATTAATAATGTTAGAATTATTTAAAAAAATATTAAAATAATATTTTAACGTTATTTTAATTTATAAAAATTTTAATTAATATTATAATTATTTTAATTATTAAAATATAAAAATATATTATTTATATATATTTTATTAAATAAAAATAAAAATTAAATATTTATAATATATAATATATTATAAAAAAATAAAAACTTTAATAAAAAATTAATTATATTTATTAAAATTTAAAAAAAGAAAAAATAAAATTAAATAAAAAAATAATAATTAATTAATAAAATTTTATAAATTAAAATTAAAAGATTTAATAAATAAAATAAAATATTAAATTTAATTAATAAAAAACCTTTTAAAGTTTAAAAAATTTTATAAAATAATAAAATATTTTAAAAATATATACTTACCCTTTAAGGTAAAAAAAAAATAATATTATTAATAAAAAAATATTAATAAATAAAAAAAAAAAATTAAAATAAAAAATATAAAAAAAAAAAATTTAAAATTAATAATTTTTATAAGGTTTATATAATAATATTTTTTTTATATATAAAATATTATAAAAGTTTAAATTTATTTAATTTAAAATAAAGGATATAATTTTAAAAAATTAATTAATATTTATTTAAAAATATTTTATTAAAAATATAAATTTAAAAAAATATAATTAAGTTTATATAAATAATAAAAATTAAAAAAAAATATTAAAAAATCCGGCGTTTTTTATATTAATTATTAAATAATTAATATAAATATATATAAAATTAATAAATTTAAAATATAATAAATTAATAAATAATAATTATATATTAAAAAATATTAAATTTATAATAATAAGGTTTAATATTTTAAAAAAGGAAATTAAGTTATATTTATATTAAAATTAAATTTATATTTTATATATTAAAGTTTATTACGTTTTATACCCTTAAGGAGGTTATAAAGGGGGTTAATGCCTCCCTTATTTAGACATTAAATAATATAATAATAACAACAACATCAGCCATGTGGGGGCTAGCAGCACTGTCCAATTCCCCATTAACCTGTCCCCCTGGTCCTTGTTTTCCCCGCGTTTTCCTAATTAAGTGCATACCCACTTGGCTTGGTCATGTCACGTCTTCCCCGCCTTCCACGTTTGCGCTTCTCCACATTTGCACACGAACTGCCGAAATTCAGGAATGCGACTGACCAACATCATCACTTTCCACCACCCTCAAGATTTCCAGCTTGTAGCCAATACCTTTGTGTCGGCACGAAATCACTAAAAGAGCCACGCGGGGAACTACCGTGCGTATACCCTCACGGCCAGACGCGCAGGTGTGCAAACTCGGCTCACCAAGTTCTCAAACTTCTAGGCGGTCAAACTACTGACGCAGGATATGAATGAGGAACAGTCTGTTCAGCGACGCGTTCACCGTTGCCAAACTTGTGGCGGCGTATTTGCTCGCGCGGAACACCTTCGACGCCATTGTCTATCGCGTACGTCGCCTCAGACCGATCATGTGTGCTATGACTTCCGTGACTTAACTTACTGAGTACTTGTTGTGGTAGATGAGAACAAGAAACCAAACATCTGTAGAGCATGTGGCTCACGGTTTGGCCGTTCCGATGTACTACGTCGCCACACCAGAAAATGTGGTGATTATCAACGGATGATACAGAGTGGCCATAACGTAGACTCGGGGTCAGAAAAGAGCGACCAACAGCAATTTCCCGCTGCGTGGAAGACGTGCGACCGGGAGGAAGCATCGAAGTAAGTCCTTAATAGCCCGCTCTATAGGTAGTCTTCCAATACTAAGATAGTCAGTAATTCTGGGACACTACATCACCTCCGGGGCCGGGGCCTGGATTCAATATCAGACAATCCGCAAACGGGCAGCGGCTCCGAAACCTGTGTTGCCCCAGACTCAACCATTATGGCTTCATCTATGATTGCTGTTGTCCCTGAGACACCAGCAGCCTTTCCTTCGGTACAGGATATGCTGGATTCTGACGACTTCGATGACATGGGTTTCCTAGAGGACTTTCTCCTACCGGATACGACTATGATACCCGGATGTGTTACTTCAGTGACCTCCGAAAACGAGAGCACACTTGTACCCTCTATTGACGATGGCGGGATGGGGCGTTGCCAAAATCTCTTGTCCCTGTCGGCTTTGCAGACCACGACGACGTCGAATCTTCGTGAAGAATCAAGCGAGCCCAGTTACCTCAAAGTCCTCTCAACTAGTAACCGCGAGATTGAAGAGTTCCGGAAGATATTGTATTGCATTTGCCCCCATGGCCTTCTTCAGTCGTTTCGGTTTCCTAGTCGATCGCGCATTGTGCGTTGTATCGTGGCCTACTTTGACCACTTCGACCCGCACACGCCCATCATTCAGCATGCCAAGTTCAGCCTCTGCGGATCCCACCCAGCATTGGTCTTGATCATACTAGCCATTGGGGCCATGTATCTTTCCGAGAAGGACTTTTCACTCTCGGCATATCAGGTGGCCTGTAGCCTTTTGGATGCCTATCCTATCGATCAGAGAAAGCAAAGCCTGGACCAGTATGAATTTGGGCCTCTCCAAGCCATGTTACTCTGTGCTCAATTCGGCGTCTTTACCGGGCAGGAGACTTTTGTGCGACATTCTCAGCAGCAGTTCGCTGCCGTTTCCGACGCGTTGAAAGATGACATAGGTCTTTTGAAGGCAGAGAGAACAGTGCTCGACCAGACGTGGGATCGCTGGTCCTTTATCGAAACCTTCACGCGTTTGGCGACTTGGACCTGTACCCTCAGCGCAATGCTGCTGGCTGACGATCCAACGTCTGCTTACATGGCTCCGTATCAGTTGCGAGAAGTACCGTTCCCTCTTGGCGAGGAGCTGTGGCGAGCCCGATCGGCGACTCAATGGGCGGCTCTGCCTGATAACGCTAAACTCCACGGCGATTCGAATCTGTCCAGAGTGGCCGAAGCACTTCTCCAAGGCAAACCTATTCCGGAGAACATAAGCTCCTTTTCTCTTTTATCGCTGGTAGCATGGGCACTGACATACATCTGCACCCAAGAAAAGTTTTCTATGTCAATCGGTCCTGTTGGCTTGTTCAATGATGATTTCCGGGTCAAAATGGAACGAGTCCTTCTTGGCTGGGAAATACATACCCGCCGACGTATGAAAGCCGACCGTGCTATATACCGCCAGACTGACCCATTGTTCACCGACTGCTTTCCACTTCTGGGGTCGTCGTACTATCACCTTTATCTAGGTGACGAATTGCGAGCTCTGAAGGAAAAAGCAGCCAGAGAAGACACACTGCCGGCAGGTACCAAAGTCGGCAGAGATTTCCCAGCTGTTCCTTCTCCTCATTTAGCCCACAAGGCAATATTGTACGCCGCCAATTCATGGTTAGTGCGTGCTAAGCAAGGAATAGGAAATTTCAACGACACCTCATCTATAAATTATGGTGGCCATTATCTCATGAGCGCCTACGAGAGTGGTAAGTTTGATCACTTTAGAATCATTTCATGTCAAACTTGCAAATGCCCAACTTCTCGCCAAGCCAACATGAATAAATCGGAATAACTGACCAGTCTCCATAGCGCTAATCCTGTCATGGTGGATATCAGTCAGTGACAGTCCAAATCTCCAGCATTCTGGAGGAGAGTACGCTGCTGCTGTCAAACCAATCAGAGAGATCTTATCTGAAGCGTTTACCGAGGTCGGGGATCAGGGGATTGAGTGTGGAAATGCGACAGCCCGAGCACTTAGTCCGCTCTTGTTCACCCAGCAGTGTATGTCTAAATCCGTCTACCCATGTAAGTCTTGCGCCTATCAACAAAAATCCGTGCCAATCTAAACGAAGCTAGTTTGTCGGCATTTGGAGCGTCGAATTCGTTGTTTTTCTAAATATCTCAGTCTCCACAACTCGGGTTGGAGGGCATGAATTTAAGGATAGGCGGCATGGCGTTTGTAAACTGCGGTATTATGTTTGGAACTCGGATCTTTGAAAATTCAAGAATGATTTTCAAGTGTAGCCCATGTATCTATCTGATTCTTTGTACTATTTTTATGAGTTTTGGGCACACCAAAGCTCCCCCACGCGGAACATCCCATAAACATCCCATAAAACCTCCACCCCATTATTCATCCACCGCCACATGTAATCAAGGTGGGGTCTCACGGAGGAATCAGGCACATATATACAAAGATCTAACGGTGGCCTGATGGACATCAGCTATGACAGGTACAGGAAGGATATCAGCATTCCAAAACTACGATGGTTCAACATCCAATCGACGTCGATGCGTCTTCTCCATTTCCAATAGAGAATGTACCGTTCGGAATATTCTCAACCAATAACAATGTACACTCCCTCTGGCCTATTCCCATGATTTGTTTTACTTTTTATTAACAGTCCTATGATAGTCTAAACCGCGCGTTGGATCTATTATTGGTGACTACGTTATCGACGTCCGACTTCTATCAGAACATGGAGCATTCAATGGAACAGATAAGGTAGCGCTGCCAGCAATAGATTCAGCCCTATCTAGTTGCACTCTGAACCTCCTGGCGGCGTTACCTTATCATGTTCGTTCGTTCATTCGAGATCGGATCATCCAGTTGCTATCAGACCCAAGCTCGGCTCTCTTCACCGATTCAAAACTCAATTCAATTGCCTTGGTGCACACAAACGAAGTCACGATGCATCTACCCGTGGAACCACACTCGTTCACAGACTTTCTCTGCTCAGAGACTCATCTTGAAAATGTAAGCACGAATCTTCACAGCCCAGCATGAACCAGGACTGAGAATATCATGACCGCAGGGGAACCGAATTACAGGCAACAGCATGCCTTCGTTCTATTCAATCCCCACCGCATATAACGGTCGCACAACCTCGATCATCCCTAGCGGAGAATGCATCTCACGGCCCAAGGGAATGCTTAAACAAAGCGCACCTGGGGAGGTGCCGAGGTATTCGTTTTCAACATCAACACGCTTCGACTTTGAGCTGGAAATCGGGGTCATCCTCTCTGGACCGATTCCACGTGGTCAGATTGTTACAGCTGACCAAGCAAACGAACTCATATTTGGCTTTGTCCTGTTGAATGATTGGTCTGCCCGAGACATACAATTCGCGGAGATGACAGGTATGGGCCCATACAATGGCAAGGCTACGGCTACGACAATAAGTCCTTGGGTAGTCTTACCTCAGGCCTTGGAGGAGGCTAGGTGCGAGTTGACGTCTGAGAAGGCTCAAGCACTGATGTCCTCGCAACCTACTCATCTGCAGCACAGAGTGAAAGATGGAATGGCCACTTGGGATGTCGAAGTGCTGGCTTCCATTGCCAATCGTAGTGGTACCCCCTCTGTGGTGTGCAAATCCAATTTGCGCGACCTGTTCTGGACGCCGGGTCAAATGTTCGCCCACATGGCGTCGGCTGGAAGTGGAACTTTCGTCGGGGACATCTTCGGCACTGGCACCATCTCGTCACCAGGACACACGGCGGCAACCCCCTCGCTTGGCTGTCTCTTTGAATTAACAGATGGAGGCAAGACGCCATGGAAACTCGAAGACGGCCGCGAGATTGTTTGGTTAGAGGACTACGACGATGTCATCTTGACGGGATGGGCTCGGGGAAAAGGGGGCAAGAAGATCGGGTTTGGGGAGGCACGGGGAACGTTGATGCCTGTTGAATGGTCTGCTTCGGAACTAGATGATGCCAAAATCTAGCAAAAGTTAGCTCCATATACACACGTACCTAGCAAACTAGCTAAGGCACCTATAATAAGCGCTACCCCACACACAGGGCTTCGCCCCCATCCCCATATCTTACTTAGGTGCGCAGCTGATCCTACGGATTCAACCTTGCACACACTCCCACCCCACCTCCCCACATACTATATACCTGCTCATGATGCCTTAAAATATGGCGCTCATGGCATACGAAGGTCTCTATTAGTAACGACAAGCATGGGAGAATCCTACGGCACAGTCTAACGGCAGGTTTGAGACTATTCGAGACTATTTCTAAGCACCCTAGAAACATGGTTGCCCTTTCGATGAAAGCATATCGCTGGAACGGCCCAGGCACTGGACTTACGCTTCAAGATGTCCTAGTTCCTAAACCATCTGCTAAGGAGGTCTTAATCGAAGTACAGGCTAGCGGCCTGTGCCACTCAGATTGTCACATCATCGATGGCTCCCAGGCATCTGCGATCAAGAAGCGCCCGATCACTTTGGGCCACGAGGTCGCCGGCATTGTCACCGCTGTCGGACCAGGCGTTGACACGACCTGGGTTGGTGAACGGGTTACGGTCGCTCTAGGTGGCCATCCGATCCGAACTCCTAATACGATTGGACTTCAGATCGATGGCGGCTATGCCGACTTCGCCGTGGCCAGGGTCGAATCCCTTGTTCGCATTCCTGAAAACGTCAGCTTTCAGCAGGCGGCCATCGCTACCGATTGCCTAACCACCGCTTATCACGCTGTCCGAGGCGCGGGAGAAGTTGCCGCTGGCATGAACGTAGGCATTATCGGCCTCGGCGGACTAGGATCTTCTGGCCTCCGAATAGCAGTCCTGGCAGAGGCGAATGTGTATGGCTTCGACGTCGACACGCGCAGGTTCGACAAAGCACTTGCGAACGGAGCGAAGGCCTGCTTCACCGACCTTGGGGAAGCCCAGGATATTGTCTTCGATGTCCTGGTGGACTTCGTTGGCAAGGGCGCCACCATGGCCGCCGCACTCGGTGCCGTCAAGTTCCGCGGTAGGATTGTCTTGGTCGGCCTCGGGGAACCGTCGATTACTGTTCCCACCTTCGCAATTGTGTGGAACAAGGTAGAGATCAGGGGCTGCTTGGGCGGAAGCATGGAGGATCTGTCGAACGTGCTGGAACTAATGTCGACTGGAAAGTTGCAACCGGAACTGGAGGAGATCCCGTTCAATAGTGTCAACGATGGCTTGGGACGCTTGAAAGCAGGAAATGTATTCGGAAGGCTGTACACGTGTCCAAGGAAGGTCCTTGAGTAGCACCCGGCAGCAATCGAGTCATATAGGGTGTTGTACACTACATATTAAGTAGGTAGGTAGATAGTAACACTAACTTCACCAGCCACTTCACTTACACCTGACTTGGTTTTCGTTTGCTTGATATTTACACAAGCGACATTAATGACGGTGCGATTGCTTTTCGGAAGCTAATTAATAGTTACAGTAAATTTTGTAAATTTTGATGAAGCGAGCGAAATTTAAAGGAGTCTCCCGCGGGCACAATCGTCCAGACTCTTCCACTGTTCGCTTCGAAAGGCTATTGGCAAAATTTGCCTCTAACTGTACACCATCTTGTTGCAGATCTTTCCGAGTCCCTCAATCTCCACCTCGACCACGTCGCCGTCCTTAAGAAACTTTTTCTGAAAGAAGCCCACCCCAGATGGTGTTCCTGTCATGATTACCGTACCGCTCTTCAAAGTCCTTCCACGGGATAGGTGGGCGATGATCTGCTGGACCGACCATATCATATCTTTCGTGCTGGTTGATTGTCTTATCTCTCCGTTCACCCTTGTAATAAGCTGGAGGTCCTGCGGATCTGGAACGTCTTTGGCAGACCAGATCGCCGGCCCAATCGGGGCGAAGGCATCAAAAGATTTACAATACCCGTACTGCCCTCCTGCCGCATCTTTGAGCTGAAAGTTACGAGCAGAGATGTCGTTTCCGGCAGTGTACCCCAGTACATAATCAAGCGCCTCGGATTCGGAGACGTTCTTGGCGTCTCGGCCGATAACCACTGTTAACTCACCTTCAAAGTCTAGCATAGTGTGGGCGTCTGGATGAATAGGAATATTATCCAAGGGTCCCGCAAGGGTATTTGCGGGTTTGCTGAAGAGGACCGGATATTTTGGAATTGTTATCTTAACTCGTCTGTCAGTAGGTGCATCGATTCAGGCCAATAGCTACTCACATTTGCCTCAGTGGCGTGCTGGCGATAGTTCACCCCAATGCACTGAACAAGGGGTGTCTGTTCGAGTGGACAGAGAAGCTAGAGCAAAATGAGCAGAGAAAGCTATCGCTTTGGGAGTAATAGTTACATTCTGCACTGTTATGGGCTCAGTCGCAGCTCTTTTGAACCCGTTGGTCAAGTCGCCCTGAAGCTCGACGACTTTGAAGCCTTCATCGAAGTGCTCGAGCAAGTCACCGTAATGAACATGACCATCGTGTTCATATCGGACTAGCTTATGGAAGTCCATTGTAAGCGCAAGGATACTTTTCTCATGTATATCTAGGTATGAATTTCGAAATGTATGGAAGCTCTTCAATATGAAATGAACTAATAGACCGGCCACCGTCAATTGCCGGTTGATATTGGAAATCCGCGTGGAAGAATCGTGTGGGGGTTATGCAGGGGCATGTGGGGGTATGGGTGGAGGAGAGACTAAACAGGTTTATGAGAATGCAAGCGCTTCTTCGACAGGTCGAAGAGAATCAGGGGAAAACAACAACCCTTTTTTTCTTTTCCATTCATAGTGTATTGTGCAAACTAGAACACATCGTTATGGCTACGAAAACAGCGGACATGGAGACTGCCTTCCAGGCCGCTTGCGACGATGGCACCATTCCAGGGGCTATACTTGCAGCTACAAATCGAGACGGCAGTTTTAATTATGCCAAAGCTTTCGGCTTCCGCTCCCTAGATGGGGAAACAAAACCTAAATGTGAACTTGACACCGTACTGGCCCTATTCAGTGCTACGAAGCTTGTCACTACCATCGCTGCATTGCAACTCGTTGAACAAGGCAAGATCAGCTTGGAGGGTGACACGGCCAGTCTGCTCCCAGAGCTTGCATCTCTCCCAATTCTACTCGATATGAAGGACGGAGAGGCAGAATTGCGAGAACGTCAAAACCCAATCACTCTCCGGTACTCCACATAGCTCCTCAAACCACCGTCAAACCATGTGCCATAGCTCGCTGACTAAATCTCAGACATCTCCTAACCCACTCATCTGGCCTGGCATACACGTTTATGGCACCTAAGTTAGGCGAGTATCAAAAGTCCATCGGAAAACCCGCCATGGCCCCGCCACGCACTGTGGTCGAAAGTTACAACACCCCTCTACTGTTCGAGCCAGGAACGTCCTGGACCTACAGCACAGGAATGGACTGGGCCGGCCTTCTTATCAGCCGTGTTTCTAAAATGACTCTGGAGGAGTATTTTCAGAAGAACATCATGGCTCGCCTTGACATTGAAGACATCACTTTCTGGCCGGAGAAACACGCAGAACTGAAGGATCGCTTGGCAAGTCTGTCTATCCGGGGACAGCCATCGACCGACGGTGCGGGTAAGTGCCTCCCTTACAAAGGTCCAAGCATGGCAAGTGCAGTGCAGGAGGAATTCGGTGGTCAAGGGCTCTTCGCATCTGCGCCGTCATATCTTAAGATTCTAAAAAGCATCTTGACGGATGATGAGAAACTTCTGAGCAAGCAAACGACTGCAATGATGTTTAGTGCCCAGCTCACAGCAGAGAGTCGCCAGGCACTTCAGGCTGTGTACGAGAGTCAGCCTACTACTGGTCCTTGTAGTGTTGGGAATTTCCGCCCCGATGTGCAGTACGACTGGGGTTTCGGCGGTTTGTTGACAATGGAAGATGCCGATTCGAGGAAGAAAGGATGTATGAACTGGTCGGGGATGCCGAATCTGTTCTGGGTAAGATGCCTTATCACACTTTGCCCTATTCATCCGATACATGCTTCCGATACTGACAGACGTTCACATTTCTAGTTCTTAGACAGGGAGGCTGGCGTGTGTGGTATTTATGGTGGACAACTGATGCCAGCCGGTGATGCACAAGTCAAGGAAATGATCAAGCTGTTTGAGAGCACTGTATATAGTATTGGGGTCAAAAGCTCATTACTCTGATGAGTAAAACCATGTTCCATTCCCATTTGATGTTGGCGATGTAAACTCGTGGTAATCGTTAGTGTACTACTACCCACGGGTAGTACTTAATACCCCCTTTTCTACCATTTCACTTAATATTTTTTTCGCACAAGCCATACAACTACTACTACAGAGAATAATTACATATTTTCCCTAGGATAACTACCTGAGTGCTACCTTTGGATATTACACTGATAGTTGCCATCTCGACGGACGTGTATACAAGGCATTACCCCCTGAACTAAGGAAGGGACGGCTCGTTTATCTACGAACTTCAGAGCACTTAAAATTGTATGACGATTTTCTCACTCTATTTGTTTGAAAACACCCAGTGTTCCCATCCCGCATTTTGTCATGAGTTGTGTGTAGATGATTCTTCTAGAATACATAAGTTCTCCCTGGTCAGAACTATATCATTTGACAAATCGTTTCATATCTTCCAGAAGAAACTTAGCGCTGCCATCACAATACCCAACGGGCTCCCGTAAGTAATAAGCCTGACTTGAACACTCAACAACCTGCCCTGTGATATCATCGTCCAGTATCTTGTCGAGTGCATCGACAATAACGCTTAGCGGTGTGAAATGGTGAACCGGAACAAGGTCTTGCATAACATCGCTGAGGGTGGTATTAACCGGACCGGGGCTGATAGCATTGAGTGCGATCGATTCGGTCTTTCGCAGCTTCTGGGAAGAGGATCGAACCAACCCCACAACCTAGAATATGTTAATTTTATGTCGACTTTGTGTTTTGATCAGGACGGGAGACATACGGCATGTTTTGCGGCGCTGTAGATTGGCGCAGCTGGAAATTCGTACAGCCCAGCCATACTATTGGTCGCAATCATCTTACCAACCGCTCCATCGGTAGCAGTCTTCCTCCTGTAATACCGGAAGAGTCGTAGTCCGTACACGACCGAGTTAAGGTTGATATTCAGTACACTCATATCCGGCATGGCAGGTTCCTCGCCATCCGTTGGCAGGCCATAGAAGGGCTCTTGTTCCTCAACCCCGGCGTTCGCTATGAAGACGTCGATACTGCTAGCCCATTCATGTGCGGCCTTGAACATAGCGACTTGCGAAGACCAGTCAGACACATCGCAATGGATGTACAATGTGTCGGCGCCAAGTTCTTTCTGAAGCTCTGTCCCTCGCTCTGAGTTTATGTCCGCCAACACAACGCGGTACCCACGCTCGAGGAGTCGCTTCGTGTAGGCGACACCAATGCCACCTCCAGCGCCGGTAACTATTGCAGTAGGACGGTTTGCCATTTTCACAGTATCCTTAAGTATTACTGATGGTAATGTTATTTGTTACAAGAGAATAGTCTTGGAATTCGGCGCGACATAATAACATTTGATGTAGTTGAGAAGATACAAGCCTTTCACTCCCTCCTCCACATCCTACCCCCACACGACTGTCTCCCACATCACTTGATGATTATCGGTCATAAAACCCCACGCGCTCATTACATGGCCGTGAATTTTTGAAGACAGTGTACAGCAAAAGAAGCCGTCAATCATTCTTCGCTGTCTTTTCATCCGATATTATTTCAATACAGCGAACGTCATTACAATCAGCCTGAGCACAATGGCAGACCTCGAAACTAGCGAAGGCCAGGTATTACGGCCCGCATCATTTGCCCATGTTTTTCTACGCACCAATCGCTTCAAGGAGATGGTGAAGTGGTACAAAACGGTTCTCGGAGCGGAGGCACGTTTCGAGACCGAGCGAATTGCCTTCCTCTGCTTCGACGAGGAGCACCACCGCATTGCAATTTGCGCGATGCCCGGCACAGGGGACAAAATAAAGACTAGTTCAGGACTTGAACACATGGCATTTGGATTCAAAACCCTCGACGACTTGGCCTTAGCTTACCAGCAGCGAAAAGCGGTCGGGATTTTGCCGTGCTGGTGTGTCAACCATGGCATCACAATGTCCATCTACTACTACGACCCCGATGGAAATCAAATCGAGACGCAAGTCGATTCATTTGAGGACAATGAAGAAGCTACTGCATACATGCTGGGGCCAGATTTCAAGGCGAATCCTGTTGGCACGGAGTTTGATCCTGAGGATTTGGTTCGTCGTCTGCAGGCGGGAGAGGACCTTGCGTCAATCAGGAAACGGGATGGGCCTCCCGCCAAAGCACCCAAGACTTGATTTGCTTCCATTACAAATATATGGCGTATGGTTCTCAGTGTTATAAGCCTATTGTTGGCATGGGAAACTCAACATTCGTTTAGTAGCAGATACAGCATATGGGAACAAGATTATGTATTATGCTGGATAAGAGATAAATTATTACAGGTTATCAATCATTATACTTATTTTTATTTTGCTCAGTGTCTGTGTGAAAGCGAACAAATTGCTTTGGTGTTAGGGACTACAGTGGCGGACCGTGCATAGGTACCTAGGCAGTCAAGGGTTGTAAAAGGGGGGCGCCAGAGACCTTGGGAGACATCTTGATACAACCTATATAATTAGATAGTACTACGCCCTATTGAATCCGGTATCGAATATCTTTCACCCTGCGTGCGACTTAACTCAAGGGTTCTGCAGCATCTGACACTAGGAGTCCGAGATGCATATGATGACTTTCACATTGCCAGCTTACGACTTATGCTTTGGTAAGCTGTCCATATTGAATAGGCCTCCTGTGGCTATCTACCTCGTATAAATAGAGGTATTTGTGGCATTTATCTCCATCTTCTAGGTCGGAGTTTCACCAAACCACATCCTCGGCCCTGGTAATGTCTCCCGTCCTTGCATTAAATTGGTGGGCTACAGCTAACCCTAGCTCCTGCGCGAACTTTGCCTGCTCCATTGTTCCTCCATGACGCAGAAGTCCTCTTACATGCCAAAGCGCTTGCTCAGGGGAGTAATTGCATATAAGAAGGGCTGTGATGCACATCTCTGTCTCGATGTTTGACAGAATAGCATCTTCGCTTATCCAGAGCTCATAATTTGTCTTGACGTTAAGAAGGTCTATGCTATTAGCACGTTGGACAACTTCGAAAGATGACGCCCAGCCGCAGATTGATATTACTCACAGTGATCAGGATGATTCTTTATCACTCTTTCTCGCTGTTGTTGGGCTACATCGGGACCCCATAGTATATCAAAGTATCGTGTAGCCTTTTCAGCTCTCTCACGTTCGTAATCATGTGATTTCATTTTCTCAGTCCTATTTGAGTGAAAATGTCGACTGTCAGGTGGTGTGTTATCAAATCCAAGTCAGAATTACTTTACCTAGGGGAATAGAGATCAATTTCGTCCTCTGGGATTGCCCGAAATAGAGGACCGAATGCCTGAGCGGCACGTGGGACCCCGACCAGGATGGAACCTTTCAGGATCGCCTCCTTCATCCTCCTTTGAACAATCTTTCTGCTATCTAGGTCCAGGTCTTTAGTGACTAAGCGATACAGCTCAGCCACCTGTTCACCAGCGCACGCTGCTGTTAGAGCAGATGCCTTTTTGCACTGAGTTAAGTCATGTCTTCGTATTGGAGTCGAAATATACATACCGCAACAATATACCATTGAGCTTTGAGAACGTCGCTCTGCCCCTCGCGCACCCGGAACTCAGACAGAAACTCCAGTGTAGCCATAGAGTAGACTCTAAGATAACCTGACAAAGAGGCGTATGATGCGACACCCCCTAGGTAATGAAGCTTCAGGACCTGCTACACACAAGTGTTAAAACATGAAAGCTCAAGAAATTTCCTCCTATCACTAAGATTAGAAGAAACCATTGAGTGGCAAACTAGTGCTTGACGGGGAGTAGAAAGTTTGGCAGTGACAGAAGCATGTGGGGGTTGGACTAGAGTATACGGTCCCATCCCACCCCCCTCCCCCCGCCACACACTTGTCCAGCTCGGTGCAAAAGTGGACGGCTTGAAGAGTACATTTTGGACCATTGCTTAACATGGAGAACTATGATATTAACTGAATGTCATGCAAAGAAGATTTTAGAACGCATATTCTCGTCACTTGGCTCTTTAGCTAGATCACCAATAACCTCCTGATCAACATGTGGTCCCTTGAAAAACTGCCCTGTAGCCTCCCTGAGGCTACAATTCCCGACTTCATTGATTTAATGTCACTCGCGGAGTACTTTCGCCTGGCATTTGATGACCTGCAAGAGGATCACTTCGTTAAAGGCGCAATCTGGCGGGATATGTTTGGTATGACTGGAACACTGCGAACCTTCTACACAGCACAATCAATTACCGCAGCATGGCAGGCGACCTCCTTGACGCACTCTCCATCAAAATTTGTCATTGATGGCCAGCCCCGAATTGTCCGAGCCGGGCCCACCGCTTGGGTAGAAATCGGCTTCTCGTTCGAGACCTTCGGAACACCCGCCACTGTTGACTATGGGTACATATCTGTGGTCCCGGAACCAGATGGCAAGTGGAGGATATGGTTGTTACGGACCATTCTTGAGCAACTCAAATCTCAGCCAAATGTAGATATTCTCCAACCGGCCTGTGAGACTGCAGTGTCTACTAATGGAACCAATGGCGGGCTTGTTACTTCCAGTAACCATGACCATGACCATCCGCTCGAGAACGGTCATACAAATGGCCACAGAGAGTCCTTTGATGCAGAGGACTTTTTTGAATGCGTGATCATTGGCGGCGGGCAGGCGGGCTTGAGCGTAGCCGGGAGACTCAAAGCTTTGGGCGTATCGTACGTCATATTGGAAAAACATGAGAATGTTGGGGATAATTGGAAGACGAGATACGACTCCACCAAATGTGTGTTTCCACCCCTTTCCCCTCCCCCTTTTCTTGTGAAGCTTTGGAACATTTGAGCTAACAGAATAAGTGCACACCATCCGGGAGTTTGGTAAATCTTCTTGCGAAGACTTTCCCCAGATCATATATTGACTTCTCACAGCTCATCTGCCCTTTGAACGTACCTTCCCTTCTTCTTACCCAGAGTTCCTCACGAAGGATGATCTGGCTTTGGGATACAGCACGTGGGCAAGCAAATATGACATCGTAAGTACGTTGCTCCACGCCCAGACCAGTAACTGACTTCGTTGACAGCGTATTCGGCTGTCTACCATTGTCACTTCCGGAACATGGAATGCAGAGGACAACACTTGGAGTATAGAGACACTCTGCAGTAACAAGAAGTCGACCGTGCGCGCCTCCAACGTTGTGTTTGCAGTCGGGAGTAACTCTCAGTTCCCTATCGCGCCAACCTATGATAACAAGGTCAGAGATCTTCCTGCTTAATGGTGCCAGATCAATAGCTAACTTAGTTTGCACTCAGGAAGCGTTTCGTGGTATCATTCTCCACTCGGGTGAATATAAATCCTCTCATGCCTGGAAAGGGAAACATGGAGTTATAGTCGGAACAGCCAACACCGGTACGTCTAGTTCCCTAGATTTATATGTATAGTTCTAACGCCAGTAGCACACGATGTGGCCGAAGATATGATCCGAGCTGGTCTAGCATCAGTAACAATGGTTCAAAGATCTAAGACTTGTTAGTCCACGTAGCCTATGTTGAGAGATACGACCGTAGCTAACAGTCTCGCGACGAAGTGGTGGTACCAGTCGAGCATTACAGAGAAACCCATGATAGTACAACTCACCGAGTTCTTGCTTAATCATTTTATGTTTTATTCTGACAATGTACAGGGGTTTACAACGAGTTTATCCCAACGACGGTGGCCGACCGTTTATTCTTCTCGGGCCCTGCAGTCCTCGGCCGTATTATGGGATCACGCTCGCTACAGGCCAAAGCACGACTAGAACCTGAAAGATTTGACGCTCTTGAGAAGGCCGGATTCCTGCTCCATCGAAATGGAGACATGAGCTATTACCTTCTTGAACGACTTGGGGGCCACTACATGGATGTGGGGGCATCTGCAAAAATTGCCTGTGGACAGGTAACCTTTATACTGCTACTTACACTCCTCTGCCCTTTCTTGCGATCAGTCATGAGCTAATGCCTACTCTATTAGATTAAAATGAAATCAGACTCTCTTCCAGTGTCTTACACAGAAGATGGGCTTAGGTGCGCGAATGGTGACCATATCCGAGCCGATGTCGTAGTCTTTTGCACGGGTTTCATAGGGAATCTGCGACAACTTGTTAAAGAACTATTCGGTTCGGATGTTGCCTCCCAGGTTGACGATTTCTGGGGACTCGACGAAGAGGGAGAACTTAAAGGCGCATTTAAACCAAGCGGACGTAAGTTTGCACTGTTCTTTGGAATGCTAGACGCTCATTTCTAACATATATATCTTAGACCCTGCATTCTGGTACCATGGAGGTGCTGTTGGACAAGCACGGTACATGTCCCGCTTCATCGCCCTCCAGATCAAAGCGAAGCTGCTCGGGACGCCTCTACCGCTTTATACGTTAACACCACCACGGAAGTCAGTTGTCAAGAAGGTGTAAAGTGATGGAATGCGTGATGGAAGGCGTGATGTAGAACGCGCGACAGATCTCTCCATAGTGGAAATATACCTCACACATGCATGAATATTATCTAATATTACTCTGTGATGTTAGCCGAATGGATAGATACTATATTGCCATGTTTAACAGACGCCGTTTAAGCGAACTTATAAAGCCTGAAAGTGTATTTAAAGTAATCGCATAGAGCGGAGCGTGCCACAGTGCAACGCTGACGCGGGTGGAAGGTATTCTGTGGCTGTATAGGAATAAAAGGCACGAATATTTAAAAAGCACTAACGTGCTTATTGTCACGATGCAGATCTTGGAAATATGAGAAGGAACTATGTTGTGTTTGTCTTGGCTTTGAAGTCCCCGATGGTTATAATAAACCTCTAGTCCAGAGTGGCTTCAGCCACTGGACTCTTAACACTTACTGGAAACGGTAAGGGGCTTTACTACTTCACCGAATTTAACCTAACACCCTTTCCCTTTTATTCCCCTTACCCCTTACTTACCCCTAATCTACCCAATCTACTAACTCCAAAGAACAAGGTCTTTTTTTCAAAGTTCAACTGTTAGAATCATCCCGCGCGCTATGTATTATACAGCTATATCTAAACCGATTGCCCGTTTATATTTAATGTTAAAAAGTTAACATAGAATATTGCTGTAAAGGTGAGAGATGAATTAATCCTGCTCCCTTTCCTCCTTCAGTAACCCACATAGCTGAGAGTGGGGGTGGGGTGGGGTGGTGCTAATTCAAGTTTGAACAATGAACTACCCCGTCCTACCCCTTTCTTCGCACGAAGTTATCTTCATCACTGGAATCATCGGACCTGGCCGCTCAGATTTTCTAGACCAAGCATTTTTCCTGCACACATAGCGAGAAGCCTATACACACATATCCAGATCAAGACTTCGTTCCCTCTTCGATACGACCTCGTGCTCCGTACATTGTCTTGTACACATTTGATAACATGGCTTCCCCACGTAAGTAAGCATACCACTCGGAAGTATAGTCAATCCAAATATTAATTCGAACTAGAAAAAATCCGGACACCTGTTACCGATCTGTTCAAGATCCGTCACCCGGTGCTCCTTGCTGGTATGAATGTTGCCGCTGGGCCAAAACTAGCGGCAGCAGTAAGCAATGCCGGCGGTCTGGGTGTACTTGGCGGTATCAGTTACACTCCAGACATGCTACGGGAGCAAATCAACGAGTTGAAGTCTTTCTTGGTCGATAAAGAATCTCCTTTTGGGGTAGACTTGTTGTTGCCACAAGTTGGAGGCAACGCCCGAAAGACGAAGTAAGCTGCTATCGACTCTAGTTAATATTTGATATCGGAAGACTTACAGTTACATAGCTACGACTATACCAAAGGAAAACTATCAGAGCTCGTTGATATTATCATCGGCTCGGGTGCGAAACTATTTGTTTCCGCAGTTGGCGTCCCACCGAAGGCCGTCGTCGACAAACTACACAGTGCAGGTGTGCTGTATATGAACATGGTGGGACACCCAAAACACGTCAAGAGGTGCCTAGATCTAGGATGTGATATAATCTGCGCTCAGGGTGGTGAAGGCGGTGGCCACACCGGAGACGTGCCTACCACCGTTCTCATCCCCGCTGTCGTTGACATCTGCAAGAGACACATATCTCCTGCAACAGGTAAGCCAGTACCAGTCATTGCTGCTGGAGGCATTCACAACGGGAAGTTGCTCGCAGCAGCTTTGATGATGGGTGCAAGTGCCGTCTGGGTCGGTACACGGTTCATACTGACCGAAGAAGCTGGCGCCTCGGAAGCCCACAAGGAAGCGGTCAAAACGGCTGGATTTGACGATAATATTCGTACGATCATATTCACTGGACGGCCATTGCGAGTCCGGAAGAATTCATATATTGAGAACTGGGAGAATGAACGCCAGCAAGAAATTCGCGAGTTGACGTCAAGAGGAATTGTCCCCCACGAAGCGGACCTAGACAGAGCTACAAAGGCGGAAGATTCTCAGAAGGGCCAGCAGGGACAATATGACGTTGACACCCTATTGGATCTGGGCCAGCCGTTTCTGATGGGGAAATGTGCAGCAGTGGTCACTGAAAACAAAAGCGCGAAGGAAGTGGTGGATGAATTTGTCAATGAGGCGGTTGCAGAGATACAAAAAGGCGGCGAATTTCTCGTCAAACTATGAGTACCTAGGTACCTATAGATAGTACACCTAGTATGAGCTAGATCGTTCTAAAAAACCGCACACAAATATTTTATATTAAGTTATTAATTCTAGGCACGCTTGTCCCTTTATTTCTCTATTTCTTTCTCTAGCCTCCTTCTAACCCTAGATAATAACAACTACTTAAGTAGATAAATGAATATTTAACTAACTTGTTTAGAAGTGAAAACCAATCTAATGCTAATAAGAATCGAACGTACAGGACTACATGAGCTCCACTTAAATGTGAAATATTTCAGGATGGAGTTACAATAAACATCATGATATACAATTTAGAGAACATGATGTTTTATCTTTCCAACTAATATTATACACCCTAGGTTTAATCTAGGTTTCTATTCGGCATTAATTGCCTCTATTCCAACCTGTTTAATGAGCTCGGCATGTGCTGGGCTGCGCAGTTTGATTTTGACTGCAAATGGCGGTTTCTCAACAGAGTCCCAGTCGGAATTCAAAGTATCAATCGGATTTTCCTTTGCGAATTCATTGTCAGTGGCGGTAATTTCAATGTATGAGAATCAACCTACTTTGTCCTCCTCGAACTCGAAGCAATAGAGCAAGCACGCAGCTGCTATCCAAACATTGTTGAAACCAACATTGTAACCGACGCATACTCGACGCCCTAAGAGAGATAATGTCAGCATTACAGCCCCTATCTTTACGACCACACATCCGGGATCCACTACCTGTACCAAATGACCAATGCCCTTTGAGTGGATTGTTTAGATCTTTGTTCAAAAAACGCTCCGGCATGAACCTCACGGCGTCTTCATAATCGTTATCATTCAAGGAAAGAGCGTAGGCATTCCAAGTGAATAATGTTCCTGCTGGGAACGAATAGCCCTCGTAGGTGTCGTCTTGCGTCAGCTCGCGCGGAACCCCGGTCTGGATAAAGGGCCGCCACCGAAGAGTCTCTTTAACGACAGCCGAGATGTATGGAAGCCTTTCCCGGTCCGCGAAGGAAGGGAGACGCTCTGCATTGGAGCCGCACACCTCGTCTAGATGCGCCCTAGCAGTGCGTTGCCATTCAGGAAATGCGGCGGCTCCAGCTATCATCTGCGTGATTGCTGAGCGAGAGGTGTCACTCCCAGCCTCAAGAAGCGTGCTGTATATCATCAACTTCTCTGTCTCGGTGAGTTGAAACTCTTTCTTTGAGGATCCATCCATCAGAGCTGCGGCAAAGCATGGCTTAGCAGTATCTTTGCTAGCTCTGTCCGAGAGATTATCAACCTCACGCCGATATATACTGGCATGGTAACGTTAGCAAGTTTTTAGAGATGAAGACTGCAGTACATACGATAAGGTACGCTTCAAAAAGTCTTCACCGTAAGGTCTCCACCACTGCAGAGGCTTAGGAAGACGATCCAGCCAGGGAAATGTGTCGCATATATTCTTGGTAGGGCTGAACAAGAGCACAGCGAATTCTTTGACGATGTTGAGCATCTTGGTGAGTTGCTCATCACCCAACTGGGCCCTTCGTCCAAAGATAACGCTCATAATGACGGAGTTAGAGAATCGCTGATTTGCTGTGTAAAATTGGTCTGGTGTGTGGAGGTAATCCCACAATAAGTGCTTGGCTTCCAGTTCCTGAAATGGGATAAATTTGGTCTCGGCCTGTTGGCCGTTCAAGATTGAGTGCATGATCTTACGTTGGCTCCGCCATTTATCGTTGTATCCCATCAGCAGCATGCGGGAGCCTCCGGAGGCGATATCCTGTGCCATGGGTCTATAGGGACGTGATGAATAGATGCTAGCTCGTTTCTCGAGGAGATCTGACACCACACGAGCTGAATTCAGATAGATTACTGCCTTCCCGCCGAGATTACATGTGAACCTACACCCATTCAGTATTGTCAGACATGAAAACGTGTGGCATTGTGCTCAAAAGAAGTCTCACGTACATCTCCCCATACTTCTTGGCCATTTCATGGCCCCATACCCCAGCTGGAAAAGGCACATCCAGCGTGTTGCCAATGATAGGCAACCCGGGAATGGCTGGTGGGAATTTGTACTTTGACTTGAATTGATGACGTGACAGCAGAGTCTTGAAAATAATCAAGGCTACTACGGCCAGCACAGCAATCGAGGATGGAGATAAGCTCGTCATGATCGTGTTGATTTTGAGGTTTATTGTCGTTATCGGATGATTAGTGACTATAGCAAGCCAGTCTACAATTCAAGCCGTGAATATAGGGAACATGAAGTGATTCAAAGATGGCAGAGAAGTTCCCGCAGTCTACCCCCACATGCATGTGGGGGTAGTGGGCAGCGTCAAGGTAATAATACATGTGGGGGTGGATAGAGAGCGTGGATGTAATACATGTGGAGGTGGTTAGTGTGGAGGCACTCCAACCCGCGATGGGGGATATCCACTTGACCTAGGACCTACCTAGGTACTCGTATTGTAGCGTTTCTTGTTCATTATACCCGGCTCCCCCTTACGGCAGCTTACCTCCGTCCCTAAAGTCTTCAACCCGAAGCACTTTAGTGGATCAGTGATGGAAGACCCTGTTGACGTACCAGTGGTCATTGTAGGGGGGGGCTGTAAGTTATCGTCTTCGCGCACTTCACACCCCAAACATCTGACCAGGTCTAGCTTGTGGGCTTAGCTTGTCAATATTCCTCTCGGACTTGGGTGTTGATCACGTTTTGTATGAACGTCACCCTGGGACCTCAATTCTCCCGAAAGCGCACATCATCAGCCAGAGAACCCTAGAGATCTTCAGACAACATGGTTTCGCGGCCGAAGTTGTCGCTAAAGGTACGCCTCCCAGGCAAATGAGTCAAGTCATGTGGCAGACTTCGCTGGGAGGCGATGGTCCATTGGATAGAAAGGTGCTAGGGCGCATCGAAACTTGGGGTTGTGAGGAAGGGAGCGAACGAAGAAAGATTTACGAGTGAGTGTCTACTTGTTGGGAATTGAATTGGAGGAAAACTCTGCTAATCTAAACAGGAAATCTGCCCCTTATCTACCAACCAATCTGCCATTACTTCGCCTGGAGCCGATTCTCCGGGCGACAGCAGAGAAGAAAAATCCGGGAAAGGTACTCTTCAGTCACACCGTGACAAGCTTCGAAGATACTGGTGACCATGTTCTTGTTCACTTCGAAGATGAAAAGGGTCACCAAAGAACATGCCGAGCTAGATACCTCGCCGGAAGCGATGGAGGCAAGACAGTAGGCCCGCGACTGGGTATTAGCATGGACGGCCCCACAGGGCTGCGCCGAATTGTATCTGCGCATTTCAGGGCCGATCTGTCACCGTACTGGGACGACCGCACTGGCATTGTTCACTTCGCCAATCCGGATTATGGGTTAGGAATGAGGAGTGGCTCTCTCCTTCCCCTGGGCCCGACCTGGGGGAGATTCTCAGAAGAGTGGCAAATGCACTTCAGTATCGGAGTTGGAGACCCCCCATTCCCACGGGAGGGTGTCGAGGACCGTATACGTAAGCTACTTAAACTACCAGATCTTCAGCTAGAAATCTTGAGCTTTAGCAACTGGGTTTTGGAGGGGGTCTTGGCTCAAAAGTACCAGCATGGCCGTGTATTCATTGGCGGAGACTCGGCACATCGCCACCCCCCTACAACTGGGCTGGGGCTCAATGCAGCTGTTCAGGACGCTCATAATTTGGCCTGGAAACTTGCTTACGTTTTGCAGAGGAAAGCATCCATAGACCTTGTCAATACGTACGAGCTCGAACGACGCCACATCGGGAAAAGAGTCGTTGACTGGGCTTTGTTCACTTCTAAATGCCATAAATTCATCGCTGGTGCAATCGGCCTGGAAGAGGGTCAGGGAGAGGCGAACAGGGCCCACCTAAGCAATCTATTAGATGAGGACTCGGAAATAGGACTCGCAGCTCGTGCACAACTCCATTATACTATTGCTGGCCAGGCTATTGAATTCGGCGCTCACGAAATGGACCTTGGTTTCAAGTACCCGTCAGGGGGCGCTTTTCTACCGGATGGAACCCCCCCACTCAGTTACCACCCGCGGCACCAAATTTACACCCCGACTACGCGCCCTGGGAACCGCTTACCGCATGTATGGCTAGAGCGTGGTGGTAAGCTCTTGTCAACCCACGACCTAGTCGGTTGTCATGGCGATCTCCTTCTCATCACGGGCCGAGAAGGGTCGGAGTGGGCCTGTGAGGCACGACGGATGGCTGAATCTAGATCAATCGGCTTGCAAGTTGCCCGGATTGTCGATCCATTGAAGAGAACACAAGAGGAAGATTTCTGCGACGTATTCTCACAGTGGTCACAAGTTAAGGAGATAGAGGACGGGGGCGCGATTCTAGTCCGTCCGGATAACATTGTTCTGTGGAGGTCGGTCAGCCCAAACCCAACGGACTTGTCCGTAGTGCTTGACAAGATTTTGGGCAAGCCGTAGAACTATTACATCTAGATCTTATCTGGAAAGGGTATTTTCTATTCTATGAGTGAAAGGTGCAATATTTGGCCATCTAGTGATATGGCCACTCCCATAGGGAATCCACAAGCATCAAATATTACTCTATCAATGCTCACTCCATCATACTGCTTGTGATGTGCTGATGGTGATATTCCATGTATGTTAGCCAGCAGGCAAATCACGTTCAAAACGGCACTTTGATACCCTGAATCATGTATTATGAAAGTTTCTGGAGTAACCACTAGTAACTGCTTAATTTACCAAACCATTTCTACGGCTACGTGAATGCTACTCAGCCCCCCTGAAATTTCGGGAGGCTTTCTTACAGACCGGCCCCACTGTCAATAGGGGCATCTTGGTCGCACAGGCGTCAGTTCATCGGTAAATCGACCTAACAAGTAACACCAATTATCAAGGAACACCTCAAGAGACAGTTCAATCAGATTGTTCGCGATGACTGCCTATGTTTAAATACAGGAGATGGACGAGATAGAATTGTCTAAACATGGAATTGAGGCACCTTTGTTCGCCGAGGCGGATGGGGCTGCCGATAATATGATGTCCCACCATTTTTAGATTGAGTTGAGTAGCTAAACCACCTTGTAGATTGACTTGGAGACAGATACCCAAGAACAGGCGGAGTGAGATACCTCGAAAGGGCGGTTAAGTTGAAAAAGGAAGCCATCAACCGAGTTATGTTGAGTTATTCCGACGAAGCTGGGTGATCGAGCGACTTTGGAGTTCGGATGAGGAACAGGCACACAAATATAAGCAGACCGCCGACATGAAGGCTGTGCTATTGAGTGGGAAGTGTCTTCAGTTTTCTTTGATCACAGTAGACTTACGTGCTAAATTGCAAGACTTTATTGTTCTTAGTGGCTTTGATGTTGTGCTCACTATCTAAGGTATCGTGAAGATCCCTTTTGAACAACTAGATGTTTAATTGAAAAGGGGTAAGTGCAATTGCCGCTAAAATGCTCCAGGGAGGCACCTATGCGCTATAACCCACTGGAATTATAATAGCTACAGCACACACCTCCCTATAATATATAGTAATCAAATCTTATTGAATAAAACCTGGAACCCTTCCTAATCCATTTTAAAAAAATTCTTAAATGGCCTTGCAGATACATGAAAGCATGTGTGATATTTTATTTTAATTATAATCAATTATGGTGCAAGTTTCAAGCCTTTGTATAAATACATGTATGTACCTAGGTAGTCAGAATTGAAACCAATCCATGGCAGTGGAGTTAAGTACATGGGCATTTCAATTACCTGTTTTAGCGTACTATAGTGCTAATTTCCAGCAGGTCTAGTGGATAATTCTAGCGGGTTTAGTTAATATTTCTAGCGCTTTCACAGCGCTCTTCTTACATGGAAGGCTTATCCATTTGACAAGGCTTAGCACCTTAGCAGGCCAATGCTCTTTGCAAGGCAAAATTCATATCTTAACCTTACGTCCTGGCAAATCTAAAGCAAGCCTTATAACCCCCGATACAGTCTCGCTAAGGTGACCCGATGATAGATGATAGTGATCATTTTCACAGGGAGGGTATGCGCTATAGATCACTATAGTTATAGGTGATATACGCTATAACCCACTATAATATATAGTGAGATGTAGCGCAGACCTTCACTATATTATAGCGCACACGCCCTATAAGCTACAGAGGGCCGGATATGAGTGGGTTCTTTAGCGTGATAGCAGGTGCGATAAGAATTGTCCTAGGCTATAAATAATTTTAGCGGAGCTTGCCCGATTCCCATATGTTTATCACGTCGCGGAAGGTTAGCATCTCATTTTCATTCTCGGATTGATAGGAATCACAGAAGTAACTTATTTTAATCTCATCTTGGTCTCACTGCAACTCGCAACGTCGCTCCTGCAAGAAGACGGCATCAACATAAACGTACGATGTAGAGGATTTCATAATTGTCGTTATCAGTTTGCCGAAATAGCTAGGATCCGGTAGGTACCTAAGGTACCTTATAAATCCAGGCGAGACTTCCAAGTCCTGCTCGGACCTCGCTACCTTACCTAGGTAGGTTGTGGTCTACGCAAGAAAACGCATTTCTAGCCCTGCAAAAAACACTCAATCGCATCTTGAGTACGCTTATGAAATTGGCTTCTTTGTTAACTTTGGTTCTATGTCAAGTGTATTTCTATGCTATAGCGGTTTGCATCTATGAGAGCAGTGCTCTGGTGGAAAGATTGACCGTCGTTTCGAATCCTGACCATGACTAACTGAACCATCCGCCTCCTCGGGGCCGATGGACTCCCTGATGTGGAGTCTGGCGTTTGCGGAATGACCAAAAGAACGTTCCACGATATTACCTTGGTAGGTTTTTATCTTTCTAATCCTCTATTCCCTGTCCAATCTAGTCTTGACTAGGCTGCTGTGACGACTTCCCGACGTGCTCGCAACTCCATTCCTACGTCACCATGTATATTATGCAATAGGGGGAACGGGGCCAGCCGCATCTTGGAGACTCTCCAGAACGACATTGTATAAACGTCCCGACCGGATCGACTCGTAGACCCGCGTGTTGTATAGCCCAATGCTCGGGGTGGTACCGTCCCACGTCACGGTCTCGGTGGATGCCAGATGATCCTCGCCTAAGAACGGAACCCCGAGGTCCTTTCGAATGAAGTTGTACATGCGCCGCGAGGCCTGGCCGAGGTGCGGCGTCGCGTCTGGCGCTGCGGCGGTCCTGCCCTCCATCTCTATCGTGCGCAGGTCGAGCGCTTGACACAGTACCAAGAGGTGAGCCGAAGCGACCTGGGACAGCACATCGACAGCCTCGAGCGTGTAGCGGGCCGAGACGAGGGCCATCGAGTTGAGGGACTGGTTGCCCATCTCGGCGGCCAGGACGTGTGATCCGACAGGGTTGGCCAGGAAGCCCAGCTCGGACGTGAGGCCGGCCACGACAACGTCGAGCCCCTTGAACAGGAATGAGTTGTTGGGGTCGTCCGAGCACAGGTTGGGCGGCAGCCCCCAGCTGGTGGCCGGGTTGATCATTTCGGTGCACTGCGCGAAGAGCATACGACCGATGCTCTGCAGGCCCTGGCGGAGCTTCTCGGCCGCCGAAGTAACGTGGCGTGCCTGGAAGTTGCCGCCGTGGAACACGCGGCCCGTCGCCGTGTCGATCAGCGGGTTGTCCGTCACGGCATTCAGCTCGATGGTCAGCTGGTCATGGGCAAGACAAAAGTCCTCGAGCACCGGGCCGATCCACTGGCTGGCGGTGCGCAGCGAGTACCGGTCCTGTCGTAGCGTCGCCACGTTCTGGCTGTCGTGCCGATTGAGTAGCCGCGACCCGGTCAGGAATGCCTTGATATTCCGTGCGCTGTCGACCTGCCCGGGGTGCGGCCGAACCCTCGCGATGAAGGGCTCGAAGCTCTCGTCGCTGCCCCGCAGCGCCTCCACGCTCATGGCTGTCAGAATCTGCGATAGTGCTGCGAGGTGGAGGGACTCATGCGCCGCGAGAGCCGCCACGCCGGCTGAGACGGCCGTGCCGTTGACGATGGCAAGGCCCTCCTTGGCGTGAAGGTGGATGGGTGCTATGCCGGCTTCTGACAGGGCAATGTCGGCTCGCGTCACCTTCCTAGCGCCGTCAACGTCCCGCGGGCCGGCAAACGCCGTAGCGGATGGCTTGCCTTGCATTAGGGCGCCAATCCACGCGAGCGCGCTTAGGTCCCCGGATGCCGAGATGCTCCCACGGACGGGGATGCGCGGCACGACGTCCTTATTCAGGAGATTCATCAGAGATTCCGCGATGTCCACCCGGATCCCCGACGCACCACCGGCTAGGGAGTTAAGGCGGATCAGCATCGACGCCCGCGCCCACGACTCGGGCATGCAGGTAGCGGCGAGCGGGTCGTTGAGCGGAAGCGAAGCTGCCACGGACGCGCGTTGTTTGGGACTGGCCTCACCGTTGCCATTGATTTGGCTGGAAAACCCGTGTCCGTTTGTTTGGGTGGAATACCCGTTTCCATTGCTAGGGTTGGAATATCCATTGCCGTTGCTTTGGCTGGAATGCCCATTGCTGTTCAACACAGGCTGCTGCTTGCCGTCTGCGACGATGCCGCACGTTAAGTGGCTGATCAGGCTCTGCTGAATCCACTCAACGTCGTTAGACCTTGTGTCGGCGCTGCCCCCGAATCCCGTGTTGACGCCGTAGATGATGTCACCCTGGGCGATCTTCTCCGGAATGATCTTGCTGCACAATTCGATGGCGTCGATGGACTCGGACGTGAGCTCCACGTGCGCCAGGTGTCTCGAGACTGCCACTACGTCGGCAATGGTCAGGCTCCCACCGTCAATAGACAGCTTCGCCTTGGCGGACGACCGAGGATCACGCCACTGCGAGAGGACCAATTCCGTGAATGAGCGTGCTGTGGTGGCCATTTTGTTCCGGAGGTAGGCTTGCAATGAAGGAGCATAGAAAACCGAGGTATCTGTGAAGGCACCTCTGTTCTATATCAGGTCCACGGTTCTTGAAAATAAAAGATAAGAAACCCCTTTTGCTACTAAGAAGGGCCGGTGCTTATCCTGACCGACATGAGTGACATCCTTACTGCAACTGTATGATACATCTAGTGAGTGTGACAAAGTCATACTCGGCCATCTATCGCTTAGCCATCTATGTTACACCATACTCATCCTCTTAGCCTTGGTGAAGGCAATACTTGATTCAGGGTTCAGAAGCGAGACGGCGGTGCGCGTTAAGTCCGAGGACGCAACGTAGTCTTTCGAGGCAAATCGATTGGACGTCCACCTGCACACCAATGCAGGACTCTGCAATCTTCACTCGTAAGAAACTTGTCGCCAAGCCTGGAGCCGCATACAGAAAGTGCAAGAAAGTAGCAGCGGTATTGATAACATCTAGGAGAGACAACACTAACCTGGAATAAGTTATATTATCGATAGCATCAGACATACACGTAAGCTCATTTTCAGTGTAGGTAAGCGCTAGGCTCGGGCCTCGTTCAATTGCCGTAGGTGTCAACGCTAAGGCCGGACAGAGGTTACTCCGTAAAAAGAAAAACAGGTACCTAACCTACCTAGGTAGGTATTCATATTCCGTAATAAATATTAAAAAAATTTATTAAAACATATTTATTTATGAAAAAAAAGAATACATTTAAGTATAAAGGGAAAAGTAAATCAAATCTAAACTTAAGTTAAAAATATTATTATTATTACCTAACTTTTACAATTAGCCCCCGCCAACGCTGCTGGGACTATCACGTGACTAGCTCGGGCCACTTGGGCCGCTGTGGATACTACATACCTACCTACCTAGGTACATAGGGCTGCTAAGCGCTAGTGTACCTAGGTACTTTATTTCCGAGTACATTAGGTACCTCTCTCTCCATACCTAGCTGATCGTTTCCTCTTTTATAATAATCAACTCATGTAAGCACATCAACCACATTCTATTCTAGACCACCTTGCTGTCCAGCACCATATCTCTATGAAGCAACTGATAGACCTTGTCTATCCAACAGACGCCGTCATCAATGTTCCAGGCTTAGCGTTGCTGGTCGACACTCTCCTCCAGCAATTGGAACTTGTTCTCGCAACCACTTCCAAAGAAGATAGTTATCGATCTTGGCACTACGACGACCAGCGGCTTGCCGAGCGTCACTCTTTTTGACATTAATGGTGTCGAGGAAAGACATTTCCAGTGACTCTAAGATGCTCTAGTACTGCAAAGCTTAGACTTTCTGAGAGGGCGTCGTCTGCGTAGCTTGGGTGTTGACGTCGTCCCCTTCGAGACATACATGGTGCAGTCTTGTGCAACTACTTCGTAGAACGAGGCGGTAATACAAGTCTCCCAATTACCACAAAACGGGTCTACGAGCGGTAACCTGCCCCCAACATATTTTTCATAATAGTGCAGTAAAAGGGTCTGTATCTAGATGTACTGACAGTCTATAGTACCCACAAGTACGTGCAACCTGAATGGGAGGGGTGGTTTTCTCGTCTCTTAGATGCCGTTGCGGATTTTGGTTCCGCTTTCGTGGATCTTGGTGAATTCTTTCCACGCCTCCCGACCACTTTCTACGGCGTCGTACTCCCAGAGCCATTTAAAAAGCTCAAAGTCTGCGCCCGCGCGAAGTTTGACATCACGTGCCTCCTGGTCTAGACCACTAGCAAGCGCAAACATAGCCTTCTGGTCTAATGTGCGTCGTCTGACATCCGAAGCTCGTGGTTTGCGAACCTGCTCGAATATCCGAAGGGCATCCGGGATTTGGTTACGTCCTACTGGCTGGCTAAATATCCCTCCAAGAACTCCAGCATCCTCGAAGGCCTGTGCGGCACCCTGTGCTCTGTAGAAGGATTGATTAGTTTCGGAACGTGTGAAGAGACTATTATCATACTCACAGGCATGGCAATATCGCGTGAGCAGCATCCCCAATCAGCGTGAAACGTCCATTCACATGGCACCATTGGGCCGGCTCGTGGATCTGGAATAACGTCCACTTGGTGCAAACAGCCCCTTCAACATTGATAAGCTCATGAAGTACCGGGTCCCAGCCCAAAATCTTGCTCCGGAACTCTTCTATGTCTGCTTGTTGCGGCCCGTACATGGCCTTGTCACTTGTACCCTCGGCGTATATAAGGACTATGTTGAGCATATCGTGCCGGATGAGGTATGAGACCACGTGTCCGCCTGGTCCCATCCAAAAGTTGACGCTAGATCGTCTTGCTAGGTCCCAAGATAGATGGTCTTCAGTAATGTCTTTTGTGGGGACAGAGATTCGGTACACGACATCGCCAGGACTGTATGGAGGGTCCGGCTGTCCCAACAGGGTACCCCTACAATGGGACCTCTCTCCGTCAGCACCTAGAATAAAGTCTGCTTCATAGATCTCTCCAGTGGATAGGCGCAAGGATGGCTTGTTGAAATCGATCTCTTTGACTTCGCTGCTGAGTTTGATCTCTATGTTGTGCTTCCCTGTTCCGGACAGCACGGCTCTCAGGAGGTCGGCACGATGAATCATGATGTAAGGGGCGTTGCTGACCAATCTCGGATCAGACACGGGCGGAGACTGCGAGCACACATCTCCTCGATGCGACCGGAATGTCCCAGCCTCCGGTCGGTCAGCATACTTAAGGACCTCATCAAAAATGCCCCAGTGTTGAATCAGACGCGTAGCATTGGGGGATAACTGAATGCCAGCACCGATCTGTTCAGCGATGTTAAAACGAGCTCGAATCTTAGATCGGATGGTACGATATTACTTCTTGAAGTTTAACACTGCGCTCGAACACTGTCACACGGTGACCAGCTTGAGCAAGAGCCAGTGCTGAAGCGAGTCCACTAAGACCGCAGCCCACAACTAGGACCGAAAACACGGGCCTGGAAGGACACTCATACGCCATGTCAGAAATGAAGGCTAAGATCTTGTATCCAGTCGCCAAAACGGAACCCTTATTGCATAGTTGGCAATGACGTCCTATATAGAGGCTCCTCCGTGACATACGATTTCCTAACAACCTCGGAAAGTTTATGGGTACCGGGAGGATTTTAGTCACCCCATTCAGATCGTTGATCTCTACTTTCTAGAGACATATTACGCGATGAGTGCCATATCATAAGATTCTAGCCAACTAGCGTGTAAGTCAGTAGGATTGCGGTATACGATTTATTCCGAAAGCAATGATTACTCCGAATGACATAGCAGGGACATCGGACAGGGGACCAAGTTACATTGAATCACCATCACCAATCAATTAATACACTTTTCAACTTACATGATGGTCCGCTCTCCTTGGGCTGACGATATAGGTAACACTGTTTCTTCTCAATGCGTCAATGCCCCAATAAGTACTAAAGCACGGAAAGAACGAAAAGCGTCAGAACCACGATACCGTCTCACCTCCCATCTGTTAGCTGCTACCTGACATGTATCTGATCGAGAGATCATACTACCCCTATTGGGGTCTCCTATTCGTCTTAGCTGGCATTTGTGTAGCGCTTGTTCAGTTCTTGAAACCTACCGACTTACAGTCTTCGGGTGGCAAAAAGAGATGGGCAATGCCACCAGGACCAGCGGGCGTACCAGTCTTAGGAAACTTGTCACAGATGATGCGCGCCCGTCGCGACCCCAATGCATTCAATGACTGGGTGAGTCTCAAACCTGCCCGGCAAGAGAACGCGCCTTGATCTAACCATCCGGTAGCTGGCCTCCCTGACACCGTATGGTGAGATGGTGACGCTGCATATGGGATCCCGCACATGGGTCATGCTCAACTCGGATCGTGCCGTCTCTGAAGTCATAGCCAAGCGAGGCAAGGTTACCAGCGAGAGACCCCATATGCCCATCGCGAGTGATCTCGTGAGCAATGGAAAGCGCACAGTGATACGACAAGAAGAAGAATGGCGAGAGGGGCGCCGTGTGATGCATCATTTGCTCAGCGGCTCGAATCTCAAAGTCTACGCCGGCATGCAAGAGCTCGAAAGCGTGGACATGCTGCGTGGATATCTTCGGGAGCCCGGCCTGTGGTATGCACACAACTATCGATATGCCACGTCCGTGCTTCACAGGATCGTTATGGGATACCCCCTGCACAAGACCATCAGGGAGCTCGACGATTATCAGCGGGTCACGATCGAATTTGTCACCAGTATCAACCGGAGCTACGTGGATTTCTTCCCTTCGCTTAGCAAGCTCCCCCACGTCCTACAACCTTGGCGGAGTTTTTGGGCGCAGATGGGCTCATTCCATCGCCACGTCTTTGAGGAATGGTGGAAACCCATCCAAGCCGCAGTGAGCCAGGGCGCGGCGCCACCTTCGTTCGTCCGCGACGTTCTTCTTCATCCGGATATGCGGTACTCTGGCAATGACGAAGAAGCAATGTACCTGGCTACGTCAATCATGGCAGCTGGCGGTGATAACACACGCATGACGATGAACACGTTTCTGATGGCTATGGTCATGCGCCCTGAAGCCCAGGCACGGGCACGCGAAGAAGTCGATCGAGTTTGCACGGACGGTGAATCACTCAGGCTTCCCGGGATGTCAGATCTGTCGGAAATGCCCTATATCGCCGCCATGATTAAGGAGGTTTTACGCTGGCGACCGACTGTCCCCATCGTCCCACCCCACCAACTTACCGAGAACCTGGAGATTGATGGACACTTCATCCCGGCCGGCACATGCTTCCTGATCAACTCGATCGCCCTGTCCAACGAGTTTGACAATGCCCATGAATTCCAGCCCGAGAGATGGATGGATGGTTCAGAGGCCCGTACGACCGCCAACTTCTGGGGTTTCGGAGGCGGTCGTCGAATCTGCGTCGGGTGGAAAGTAGCAGAGCAAGCTCTGTTTATTTCATTTTCCCGTTTACTTTATTGTTTCAAATTTAGTCCGGTTCGTCTACTGTCACCTTCCATACCTCATATTCGCTCTGAATGCAAAGTCACTAACGCGTGATATGTCTAGGACGGGTCTATCGACGACACAAGACTCCATCACCAAGTTGTCGGGGAACCATTTCCTATCAAGGCCATAATTCGTAGTGATAGACACGCATCGCTCATTGAAGGGGAAGCTTCTAAGTACGAAGCTTCATTCTCTACTTTTGGATCAGTGTCAAAATGAGTCCTTTACGTCAGGTTCAGCGATACATGTTAACATTGTAAATAAAAATGATAAAGAACTAAAATGCGTTAATGGGTGGTATACGCCAATAATTAACAGTCCCGTGAAGAAGCCATAAGTCATGTAAAATGAACCTGTGCCTTAGGCTGCTAATGGCTACCGTTGATACCCCTGAAAATTGCCGACCCGGTTATGATTCCGGCGGCCCTCCGGCGACTCTTTCAAGGGTTTTATATTATGTTTATCTACCTACCTATTTTGTAACGATTGAATGGTATAACATATTTTTTGAAATATATAAGATCTTTATAAATTAAATAAAAAATAATTAACTAAACTCGAAATTGAAGGATTCTTAACAATAATACATACTCCGTAATCTTCATGGTTTTAGAAATAAGCATAACGCGCTCATTGCCAATTCATTGTAACACTCCGCTGCAGATAATCTTATGTCAGATGGCCTTTGCACCTATCAGCAAAGCAGGAGTCAGCCGGCGGAACTTATGCCATGTAGTCCTACATACTCGGCTCTAGCCTCTTTGTCTCGGGAATACTTTGGCCTGTAAAGTGCTCCTTCTTCAGTACTAAATGAACATGTCACCGTGGATGATAAAATGGATGGCTGTTCCAGACTCTGGAACTTGATACAGCAACGGTAGCTCTCCCACTCCGATCCTCTGGTCCTCTCCTTTAGGAGCACACATATTACCCCTTATCGTACCAATTCTTTCTATTCGCTACTCCTGGTTGTCTCACGTCATCATAGTCCCTACATAACCATCCCCCCCCACGTAATGGATGCCGTGAAAGGTTACCGCAGGCCAAGCCATGGCCTCTTTCGCTTCATCCCCGATGCGTGGGTTCCATACGCCGAACTCATGCGTCTCGACCGCCAGTCGGGGTTCTGGGCTTTCTACTGGCATTACTTGATAGGAATTGGGTTTGCCATCAATATCCAGCCCTTCTCCAGCGATCTGGATCTCGTTTCTCTTGTACGCCTGGCAGCGTACTTGGGTCTATGGACCACCGTCTTCCGCGGCATTACCTGTACGTGGAATGACAACCTAGATCAGGACTTTGATCGCCAGGTCGCTCGCTGTCGAGTTCGGCCCATCCCCCGCGGCGCCGTCACTACAATGCAGGCGCATTTCTTCACTGCCGTACAGATTGCTGTTGGGGCCTGCATTCTGTACCCCTATGGCCAGTCGATATTGATTCACGCCGCTGTAGACAGCGTCCTCCTGTTCATCTACCCCTTGTTGAAGCGATGTACAGATTTCCCCCAAGTCGAACTTGGGTTTGGGTTGTCTTATGCCATATTTCTGGTGGCTGCGTCAGTCGGAAAGGATCCGTTGGCACCCCTGTTGGACTCATCATTAGATCTCTCAGCCCGTGTGTCCAAAGTCGTTGCGTCCCCTCTGGCTCAGTCAGCTGCATGTTTATACGTTGCTGGGATTCTCTGGAGTGTTATCTTTGACACTATTTATGCTCATCAGGATTACCTCGATGACTTGAAAGCTGGCGTCAAAGGTCTTGCCGTCCGACTCGGTAGGAAAGGAACGAAACCGGCCTGTTACATCATGGGTGCCGCGCAGATATACTGTCTGTTTTTGGCTGGCCAGCTGGCAGGGTTTGGGCTACCATATTATGCTATAACGTGTGGCGCAACTGCTTGCACGTTGGCACGGATGATATGGGCTACTAATTTGGAAGATGGCGCCAGCTGCGCTTGGGCATTTGGTCCTGGAAGTGCTCACGTTGGCGCCTCAGTTTCAACTGGGCTTATGGTTGAGTTCTGGTGGAGAAAGTACGGATACTGACTAGGTAGTTAGCCTAGTCAGGTCGAGTATCCAGTCGTATGAGGATCTAAGTGAGAGACGGCAGGGACTGTCTAGAGTGATAGACGCGGCAGAAACGTACAATATCCCAGCTCCAGCTTCTACAACTCCTTACGGCGGTTTCCAAAAGGTTTAGATTGATATTTCCGTCATTTTAGATGGATGTTCACGATTTTCATCAAGATGCTAGCTGTTTTTTACCAACAGACTGTAGTTTCATCAATAGGTAAATACAAACTAGAATCCCCGGGGTTCACTTGGTCGTTCCGGTATCATTAACTCGTCCATGGTGGTTTCGATGTTGGGGCATTGTCAAAGGCGAAGTATCCTATCCTATCCTCAATGGGATCTCGAAGGAACCGAATGAAGACTGAATGAAGTTCTCCACCGTATCCCACTTTTCAAATGCTTTCCACTCCAATAATGACCGCGCAAATTCGTTCGCCATAGTGTCTATCAATGAAGGCAATAGTTATCAAATAGTAAGTGAGTCATAAAACCTCACGAGGAAAAATGACTGACTTCACTTTATGCAAGTTGTCAGCAGCATCGGCGTTCAGGGGTTATTTCCCCCCACTTACCCCTTTTCTTAAGCGGTTTTTAAAAAGGCCGAATTAAATAATATTTTAATAATACAGCAAGCAACATTATGAAATTAAAAAAAGTCGAAATATTCTTGCGGTGAGTGTGGATCGAACACACGACCTTCAGATTCCATGATTGAAGTGGACTTCAGTCTGACGCTCTCCCAACTGAGCTATCCCCGCTTTGATGATGAAATCTTTTACCTACTCTGGGCTATAAAAGCCCTTTGACGGGAATTGGATGCTCTTATGTCAGCTGCCCCCCACGTCTATCAAAAGAGATGATTCTTATTAGGGATAAACTTGTGTATTCCAGGAGAAGAATCATCTATGCATAATTAACCATAAAAATACTAATAATACAAACGCTACCTTAAGGGCGTTATATGTTGCTCTGAATGATTCCATAACTCCATATTCCCACAAATCTCATCTCTAATAAGAGCCTTTATCGGATAAGATCCTATCAGCTTATCTATCTGACAACATCTGTGAATTTCAGTCTAACTAGTCTAACTAAAGATAGGTACCTTAGGTTAGCACTTTCCATCCCAATCACGGTAACATTTCTATCACTGCCCTCCTTATTCCTACAGACGACGGGAACATGGATCCCGGCAAGCGTCTCCTTAATTGGGTTCGGTACTACAATGTCGCCGATGGCTCGCCCGAAATGGATGAAATATTTACCGACATCAATGGTTATCATCACCGCAACACGGTTCCGCGAGGGCTGGTCCAACCTTCGGTGTGGGGCCGCACTCGTGCTTCGGTGCTGCCGCAGATGGCCGCAGCTTTCGCTGAGCTACTCGAAAAAAACACAAGCGCCTTTTGTGACGAAGATAAGTGACGCTTTTTGTGCATCACCAAGCTTCCACAATGGCCATATCGTGTTGGTGGGTGATGCTTTCACTACATCGGTCTCATGTTGGACTGTCCACCGAACAAGCCGCTCTCCACAGTCTCGCTCTGGAGAAAGTCGATCGCGGAGAAAAAGCACAGGACATATGGTCCCGTGAAGTACGGCTTTACGCGCAAAGCATGTTGTCACTGAACAGGCTCGTAGGGCTATTTGGCCAAGGATCAATATTTTCTTTTTTGAAAGCGGCGGTTGGACATTTTGCCTTCATGATCAAGATTAAACTTGGCTGGGCTTCATGAAACCGGAAGACAACGGTGTCCCTAGTCGTGAACCTGCTAGATTAGCGAGATTCGCACATCGTTATAGTAGTAGTTTCGAATAAACGATCTACTAGTATCTTCAATGTCAAGTTAAGATTTCCATCTAAACATTCGATACTACTTAATGAGGCAAGTATACTACAAGTATACTAGCCTGGACTGACTCATGCCAAAAGTTATCAGTAATGAAGACACATCACATTTTCAGGGTGAGTTCATGCATAGGTAATGATGGTAAAACGTCTGCCTAGATACTCAAATATTCCACGTCCTCGTCTCCCATATCTTAACCAACTCTCTTTCAGTCGTACCGACTACCTCCTCTAGCTCCTTCATGCGTCTCCATAATTAGACCTTTCGCTCCGTGACCTCGGTCTTGCCAAGTACGACGACTTTAACTCGATCCCTATCGAAAAAGTTACTCTCATCCTGTTCAATCCATTTCGCGTTCTCCTCCTCGCCCAGGGTGTCATAAAACATCTTCCATGCGTCCTCGTTCTCAAACACCATCTCTGCCAAGACATCATAATCGAAATATGCTTGCGATCCTACGTATACCATGGCATCATTGTTGTCGCCATCACGCTGGATGTATCGGCGTGTGTGTGATTGCGGGAAATGCGCACCCGCCATCTTCTGTACGTGAGCCATGTGCCTCTCATAATATTGCTTGAATTGCGAAGGGGGGATTGACGGAAGGCGATAGCCGACTGTAAGGACTTCGAAAGTCATCTTGAAAAGTAGAGCTGGGCTTATTGTGGTTGGACCCGACTGGTAGGCAGCGATGAACGCATGAACATTAGGTTTGAAGCTCTGATGATGATCCAAATGAACAAGAGTGATAATGACTCCTGTTTTTCTTTAATATTCTTTAATGATAGAAAAGCGCACTGTTAAATACAGCCATGTTGGGCTGCTGAGGGTGAGAAGCTACCAAAGTCCTGGATATAGGATCTGATAATTAACACGAATCTTACAGCTGTTTCTGGAAGATTCGATATCCAATAGATCTCACGGATCGCGAGATCGACAGAATCCCACAAGGCATTGGCGACTCGCGCTCAGATTAGGTGCTTACCATCCATCTATTAACTGTTGGTAGTTTCGGACACTTTTATTTAATATTATTTATATTTATAATTCATATAAATATATATTGATATGAAAATTTCACATTAAATTTTCCATCGCTTAAAAATAAAGTTTTATTTAGATATTATGTTCTTCAAATTTTTTTTACTTTATTGGTCTAATTATAATGTCCTCGTTAAGCTATTGTGAACAAGTACTAAATATCCCCTGAGTAACGCCTAATCAGTCCTAAGTAACGCGGTAAGAGATGGTATGAAAAGCAGGGGGTTAGCGAGGGTAACCTTTAGGTGATATAACAAGTTAAGTGAATCTGTGACTCAGGACAAGTTTAAGCTCTCTTATATAATAACTAATAAGTTCACCAGCTTTCTGCTAATATTTGTCCTCATTAGACTGGCCACCTACGCTCTTCGTCTCCTTTGACATTCTTATGGACAATTTTGGACTCAAAATGGACCCCGTACACAATACCTTGCCACCCGCTGTGGCGTCTTCACTAGCCAAAAATACCATATTAACCTCCAATTGGAGGGAGCACAGAGCACCGATTGAGAATAAGGAAGATGATATCCCTGATAACAAGAATTGCTCAGTATGGATTACAGGACTGCCAAGAGACATCACCTACCCGGCCCTATTCTCGAAGCTCCGAGGCACAGGAAAGATCTGGTCAGTAACGATCAAACCACCGACCGACTTCTACCGTAACGCCGCAGCCCACGTCGAGTATTGGCACAGTGGTGGTCTAAGGAGGCTCTTCCAGAAAGTCATTGACCAACAATTCATTATCGGCAACGCACGGCCACAAGTCACACACAGCCGCATAAAGAGAGGCCCGCGCCTATGGTCTGATAAGTCGCGGGTCCTCATCGTCGAAGGCCCTTCGGAGATCATCAATTACGATTTCCTCATGAATTTCTTCCGGGATCGATTCGAGCCCAACGTAGACTCCTTCCGGATGCTGGCCAACAATGGAGTGCAGGCGGTGACGTGGTGGGCTTTCATTGCGTACGCAACGCAGAGCGCGAGGGCCGAGCAGGCTATACTCGATGTACAGAAGAACCGCGATGATCGGTCCTCTGAAGAATGTGAGCTCTGGGATCGGGTACAATTGCGGTATGCCAGAGACCCCTGTGCTCTATGATGGGAAGTATGGGCGGTGTTCAGGGGTGGCGGATACTAAGGTGGAAGATGGGTGGACATTATGTTAATTACTATGACTGGGATATAATCTGATACTCAATTCATCATCATTCAATTTTGCACTTAAGTCATGCGGCTCTTTTTAGATAGATATACATTGACGTAGAACTATTCAAGTTATGTTAGGTACTCATATCTCTAGTTGAATACTCTTCTATCAATCTTCTTTCCGTGCCAAATCAAGTTATCGAATATTTTACCACTGGCCAAGAATCCCCTATTTCCTAAGTCAAAGTATAAAAGTGGCATTGATATTTGAGTACTGATGCACAGACTGATTCCAAGGATCAAGTGCAAAGTGCCATAGGTATCTTGTTGCAGGCCGCACCTGCCTTCTGGCGATTACTACTAGTACTTAGGTAGGTACCTAGGTAGCCTACACTCCATTCTCTTCTAGTTTCCGGTCACCAAGCAATTGAAAACTTTACTTGCCTTCCATACAGTGGTACATTATCGATCTCTGTATTTTAAATTATCCTTCGACCACTATTCTCGTGATAGCAAATTTTCTTCCCATGCAACTGCCAGCAAGAGAAATCCGATCCCAAGCATCCCGCAAGAACAAGATAGATTTGGTCTGATTCATCTTTCATTCCGTCTAACTTCATCTCGATTATCATCGTCGCAACTACCTCCCTCTTAAACACCTTCCACTTTCGTCGCATCTACTTTCTTTCCGTATTTCATTCCACCCGCCTCACAGTACGATCTATCGTCATGCGACCACACTTTAGTTCTTAACCATATCTCGTCACAATGTGTCAATTCACAGGTTCTGAGTCACGCGGCCGGAGCTTGAATCCGCCTCGTGCCCCCAGAATTCTCAAAGTGGATATAGAGCGCATAGCGAATATGCCAGCCAAGCAGCAGATGATCGTCGCAAACTGGTATATACGACGAGAATACGAGGTATGGGAAGAGATGCTGTCCTGCAAAGGGGGCCCTATCACAAAGCCCGCGCCTTCGGAAATCCGCGGCCAAAAGTCAACAACTACGAATAACCGCGAAAACGCAAACGGAGGCATACAGCACTCCGAGCCTTGGGAACCAGGTAATACCTCCTTTAAACTAAGGGAGGCCCAGGCACGCCGGTCAAGGATATTCTTCAACAGAATCTGCGACGGGGCTTCCAAGCTTCAGAATCTAGAGTCCCGGGTCAAAACTATGTCTGCTTTGAGGAGAAGAGCGGCATCCACAGGATTTGCGCCAGGTGTCCCCTCTCTTGAAATTCAATACGTTGACCTTTGCGCCGAAATCATCACCCAGGACCTTCTCTGCCGCGGAAAATTCGAAGAGGCAGAGCTTTTAACGGGCGCATACACGGAGCATGATGGCTACTTTTCGTTGAGGAAGCTAGTGTTATACTTCAAAGAGTATCTCGGACGAATGAGGCGGTGTATTGAGAGCGAAACCAAACACACGAAGCAACTCGAGAATGCACTAAGGGCGAGGCACAAGCATCACAGAACCTACCTGGCGCGTCGTATGTCCGAGTGGAAGAAGCGTAGCTTCCAACCCGGTCTAGCAAGGGGAAAGCCCTCTCCACTCAGACAAGTCATCAATATCGAGGACAATATCGAGGGCTCATCAAGTATACTGTTGCAAGGCGTGGATGGAGGCATGGATGGGTTTCATGGACGGCCCAAAGATCAAGAATACATGCCTATCTTTCGGGGGTTTTATATACCTAGGTCCAGGAGGTAGTTTGTGTTGATTTGACACGTTACTCGTGGAATCGGGAGATGAGATGATACCCCTTTTGTGGAGTCTCCTGTAATTATGGAGACAGAGCGCTATATTATAGGCAGAGCAATACCTATATTACAGGGCAGTTACAGCGCACATGGCCTCATTGTCGGGTTCTAAATTCCACCTGCATTGAATCAACCTTGGAACCCTTTAGCGGTTCATGCGACCTCGTCCACCGTCCCATGTACACAATCGGAGAACTGGAACAATATCATTTTTCGCAAACCTGAAACTCGCCGGTGAGATGACGAATTCTTGATTAAATATAGCGGCCTGAGGTCATGGATTTTTCAAAGTGTCCTTAAGAGTAAGCAGTCGCTGGACTGAACCATTATTCACGTAAGCTTATGATGTTTAAAAGGCAAGGCATTTGATTGACGAGATCTACGGGCACCTCGTAGAATCTTGTTAAGATGCCTAGAGAATACCTTCTACGAGGTTGACAAGAGACCTCGAATAATCTCTGCTGATTTCTCAGCAAGTTCCCTCGTCTCCTCAGATACATCCTCGTTCTGCGCCTCTTGCTCGAACCTTCGACGCCAGAAGTGCCACCGCGCAGTGCAAAACATCGTTTCCTCCCCACGCCACCAGGGCAATTTCTTCTCCCTAGCATCCAACCTGACTTCGACGTCTTTCGGAACCGCCTTGTCGGATCGGAACCCATACATATACTTCCCTGCAATCCGAATCCAGACAGCAGCTACGGTCACCAGAAGCTGTTGTTGTGTCGCGAGCGACGCGTTTCTATGATGCGACGCGCTTGAGCCAGGCTTGCTCTCTAAAGCATCGCGCAACGCCCACATTCCGTACAAGACGAAGTTGGACGTCTCGCTGACTGTCAGACGGGCGACGAATGCATTGACATTGGTCCATGCGTGCTGCTCCAGGATCGTCCACCCCGCGCCGCAGCCGCACGAGTCGTTCCAGCTTTCGCGGGCACTTGGGCCTAGCATATTCAGGCTGCTCCATAGCGTTCCGGAAGCCCAAATCCAGTTCCTCTTCAATGGCACCGACATGCTATATGGCAAGGGCGGATCGGGCCTCGCTTTCAGGATCTTGACGAGACTTAGCAACTTTTCTTGCCGCGCCTCGTCAGTCCATAGAATACGCTTTGCAGCGTGCAAGACGCTGTACCAAAGAATCCATAGCTGCATCTCCGTAGACGGAAGTTCGACTGTCTCGGGACTCGGTTCTGCAATGTCCTCTTCGGCTCCCCACTGTAAGGAATATCGTTAGTACATGTAGTCTACTCTTGACTAGTGCTTTTGACTGTTGGTTGTCTTCTCCGGGTAATTGCCAAAGGGAATATCTGAAGCTGCCTACCATTTCCAGTGCCTTCTCGCGACTGTGATAGATCCGTTGTGTGCGGGCCACCCTCTCTTCGGTGTATAGCGCTCTGTTGTGGTCGGCAGTTGAATAAGTCTCATCGATGGGCTCTGCGAGTTTTTCCGCGGCTGCGGCTGCGTCTAATTCACCCGCCATGAAAGCGTCTATTATGGTGGTGTCACTATGGAACCAACCTCGCTCCTCGGCAATTAGATCAATTTTCGCTGGCTCGTCGAGCGTGTCGTCCTGCATAATCTTCTCTATTGCCTCGTCCTCTTCCTTGTATTCGTCGTCAAGCCCAATTGGGAGGGAACCCGAAGACTCGTCTGATGAGGACTCTTCGGGCCTTTGGTCTTCCTCTTGGCCATCTTCCCGAAATAACTTATCAAGAGCACCCGCCATTGTGAATGCGAAAGTGGGGATCAGGGAGTGCTGTCAGGACTGAAGATTAATGAGAGCAGATGCCGTTAATGATCAAATCAATCGCAATTTATACCTAGATATTTCGAAGAGTTACTGGCTTAAATTTGCTTACTTCTAGGACACACCACCTTGCCTATTGACTCTAGTACACTGAAAGCATGCCGTGTGACTCAATCCGGTCTGAGTCTCACTGTGTAGACATTGGAAACATCACCAAGCTACGCGCGTGGAGCACTATCTACGGTTCTAAATATAGAATCGCATCAATGAGAAATGCGGAGGGTTATTGAAATAAAAAAAATTGAGTTGAGCTGCTGTCTTTCTCAGGTAACTTGATGTTGTCATTTCGATAAACGTGTGGTAAATGTCAGAGCGGCGGCGGTGCTAAGACATTTCCTGAGACCAGTATACCGTTAGTTGCATATGTAAATGACTGCTGGTTATATGGAGAAATAGGGGCACTCGCATCTTCAATTTCAAGTCTCTTATAATTTATGACAATCATTAGTTTCGAATATCATCTTATTTTTGATTGACGCTAATACAGAAGAAATTAATAATATTTCAACCTTCGTCTGCGTGTCTATCAGCACAGGCACCTAGCTAGGTACCTAGCTAGGTACTTGGGCGATCCATAATATTCGCATTCCGAGGCTATGTCCATCAGCGGGGTTAAAGCAGTACTTGAAGTTGCGAAGGCGGGGTTCCGGTTCTCCAAGTTCAACAAAGAAACGTGATGGAAAGTTCAAACAACAAACAACAAACACTACGAAATATTGTCTCTTCCTGGGAAGAATTTGTCTATATTTCCAAGAGGGACGAGGAATATGTGCATTTGATTTGAAGAACCTATATACAGGACAATATAAACTGGCGACCAGGAGGTATCTCATGGGCCAGAGTGAACCACCTAGTAACGTACCTAGAAAGACGCCATTTCCCCCCACTCATCTCGCAGATATCCGTTCTTTTTGGCAATGCCCTACTCAACCCAGACGACCACGCTAAGTCCGTCCTCGTTCTGCGGTGTGCCTGGAGTGGCGACCTGCAGGTTAGCAACGAGGTCACCTAACTTGCCGGTCTCCGGGTCACGAGCGATGATGGCCACGTTGCTGGTGGTCTGTCCGCCAACGGCAACCAGGTCGCCAGCCTTGTTAATTGAGAACGTACGGGGGAACCAGGCATGCGCGGGGGTAGCCTCGACGAACTTGATGTCACCGGTGCTGGGGTCGATGGCATACGTAACTAGGGAGTCGTTCTGGGGACCGAAAGTCTCGTCGGCGCGGTTGGCGGCGTAGAGGAAGTTGCCCGAGACATGGACCTCGGCAGCCTTAGACCCGTTCGGTGCGGTACTGCCCTCGGCATAGGTGGAAATCGTCTGGATCTTCTTCAGGGTTAGGCAACCATCGTCCGGGTAGGTCACGGTCCAGGACGATACCGAGTTGCCTAACTCGTTCACCGTGTACAATCTCTGGCCGTCTGTGGAGCCTTCCTTCGGGGCCCACCAGTCGCCGTGACGCGGGCCATCGCCCTCGCCAGCTACACCGGGTTCGCACGCTGTTAGGTTACCTGTGCTAGCATCAATGCTGAAAATGCGGACTAGGTCCGCGCCAAGGTCCGGCACAATCAGGTATTTTCCAGTGGGGTCGAGTTGAGCAGCGTGCGGATGAGGTGCGTTCTGGCGCGGGTTGGCTTTAGGCTCGGTAAGGTTGAAATGCAATTGTTGTAGGACGGCCGAGCTCTCAGTGAGAGGGAGCTCGTATGTTGTCAGGTTCGACGGGTCGCTAGCTTAAATGTTAGCACATGCCTTTGAATTTTGGACATAAAGGTTTCGCACTATTGGACCGTGGCAATGAAGCCATAGCCATCTTCGTCCCCACCGCCGAACGGCGTGCCGTGGACGCTAGCACCTGCGACAACAGCTTGACCGGTCTGCTTTAAGCTGCCGTCAGCTTCCACCGAGTACGATGCAAGCATACCACTTCCATTCCAGTCCTCATCAACGCAATACACGGTTGGCGATCCCGAGTCGACGTGTAGCCACGCGGGCATTGTTCCACAACCTGACACTGAAGACTTGCTCGCCAATGAGGCAGTAGCATTGCTGGCACCCGGAGTGTAGGAAAGCGAGAAGATCTTGCCAGTGTAATGAGATGCGAGGAGGGTTGCTCCAAGCACCTCCGATGCTAGGCCTAGGGATCCTAGGATCAACGTCTTGAGGGATGCCATGGCGAACTATGCCTTACACCGCAGGAAAACGACGGAACTGGGCGAAATTAAGATTGAACGAAGGTGGAGGATGCAAATCAAAGAACGCAATTTTCAGGACCATTGCGAAGATATTCACCTTTGTGGTGACCGAGTCGCATCGCGAGGATGAAATGCACTAGCACGCAACTGATACAGGGAGAAGCGACATTCCCAGCTTACAGCCTCAAACAGCAATATCGTAATTTGCGGGCCTGGGGCGAGTTGTCGCGAACATAGTGCTTGCTAGGCAGACCCGGACGACGTCTTGGCTCCGCGAGCGCAAATGGCAACATCTCGGAACATCATCCCGATTGTGCAACGTCCCGGACAGGAGGAATTGCGCTCGGCAGGGGGTTTTGAGGCTAATTGGTTCAGTATCTCGCCTGGACAGTCTACCCCAGCTCGATTGGGGATATTAATGGCAAGAGCTCGTTGGCCGGATGCCTTTTCGTCTTGACTTCGATGTGACGATACCCCAAATGTAGCGAGGCCACCCCCCACACGCCCCGCGACGATCCCGGAGGCACGGTCCTGCGCCCTGATGGTCAGATAGCACATGGGAATTAAGGTGTCCCTAATTGAAGCCTTTTCTACTCGCCTGCAGCATCGTAATATGCAGTTCTGACTTACGATTTGGTGCTTTCTTGGCGGCAGATTATGCACCCCAACTTAGACGCTGTAGACGCGTGACCTGGTAAATTTTTACCGAGGGCTTCAATATGCCGCACGTTGGAGGGCAAATTGTCCTATCGCAAGATCTTCAACAGCCTCTCGTGGATCCTCTACTGAGAGAACCGGCAATTAACACCGTCTACGCCGTTCGTCTGCCATCGGGGGAGCTGCTAATATGGCGCATGACACTCCGCAGAATCAGAATATTAGGTTAGCATTTTAGGATGCCAATATAGTGAATCGCAGTTGGAAACCTCCTAACCCGACGTCCCGATCTTTAATCACTGGCCCGGTACTTGTATGTGCTAGTTCGTATCTAGGATTCTGACAAAAGACCATCTACGGTTGAGTATTCCTGTGGGAGTACGGAACCGTGTGCGAGGTGCTGTTGAAATTCAACATTTAGCGAGCGCTGAATCCGTATCCGGCAGCATGGAGAGGCTTGAACCTCGGCGCTATCGTTGGTCGATGTGCGTTTGATTAGGCGCCACATCAACACGATGTACATGGTCTTTTCATATAGGCTGTATATTACATCGCAATACCGACCGACAAACCAAATCGTAAGAAGGCGAAAGGATCGCCCAAACTGCTGTTGTTAGTATAGGATACCTTATACAGTTCAAGGTTTCCACGTCTCCGCCGCTCTGTCAAAAGTATCTCACTTGGCCAGCCGGCCAGTCTCCGGTAGCATTCATGTCGGAGAGCCTCCCAACTCCCGAAGGTGAGGCCAAGGATGATCGATATTAATTATCGGACCATTTTACCCTACATCGCCCTCTGCTATGCGCCCGCTATAAGTTAAGACTGAATAGAAGTCCGTGATAAAGTCTCGTCGTTCGACTGGTCGTTCGAGTATCCCGAGTATCTACAGACGGAACCGGCCGAGTCGAGGATATAATAATCTGAGGAATCGGAGAGACTCAAGACATTCTTGGTAGCACCTCTAGTGTGAACATCATCTTTCCCCACAGTTGCTGGCAAGATGCATTCCACAGTGGCCTTCTGCCTTGGGCTCTTGGTTAGCCTAGCTCAGGGGGTTGCCTTCAACAAGCATGCTGCTCTAGAGGACTGCCTTTCGGGTAGTTCCACAGTGGTGGACGAAGTCGGTTCTGATGATTATAACCGTGATATCACTCCCTTCAACAAGCGGTTACCATATACACCAGCAGCCATCGCTGTACCGACTACGGTAGACCAGATACAGGCCGCCGTGGCATGCGGCGCAAAGCTGGAGTATAAGGTTACAGCGAAATGTGGAGGTCATAGTTATGCCTCTCTGGGTCTCGGTGGAGAAGACGGTCATCTCATCATTGAGCTGGACCGTATGAACTCTGTGACGCTGAACACGGAGACAAATATTGCGACCGTGCAGTCGGGCACTCGGTTGGGTCATTTAGCGGCGGAGCTGTTCGAACAGGGAGGACGTGCTATATCCCACGGAACTTGCCCCGGGTGAGTTAATTCAATACCATCGGCGAATAAGAATGAAGCTAACGAGTAAGTGTTGGCATATCCGGTCATGTTCTACACGGCGGATTTGGTATGAGCTCTCATACACGCGGATTAGCATTGGACTGGGTAATTGGAATGGATGTGCTCCTTGCAAATGGAACACTTATCCACACTTCGGCCACGGAGAACAAGGACGTCTACTGGGGCCTGCTTGGCGCTGGCTCAAACTTCGGAATCGTCACGAGCTATGAGCTCAAGACGTTCGAGGCCCCTGCGAATGTTACTTGGTTTGTGGTTAATCTGCCACTTAAGCAGAATACCTCTGTCGCTGCTCTGGAAGCACTGGAAGACTATGTTCGAAACACCATGCCAGCAGAGCTGAACATGCGTCTCTATGCCACACGCCAGTTCACCCAGCTAGAGGGTGCCTACCAAGGCAACAAGACAGACCTCGAAGCCGCGCTCGCGCCCTTGCTGAACAAGACTGAAGGCAAACTAGCCACGTCCCAGACAACCACTTGGATCAAAAGTCTTGAACATTTCGCTACTATAAAACTAAACCAGACATACCCCTACAATCAAGTGGTAAGTATCCGCAGCTAAAGTATATGACACTCAGCTGACCTCCTCGTAGCAAGAGCAATTTTATGGCAAGAGCCTGGAACTGAAAGGCTTGAACGGAACTGCTGCGAAAGGCTTCACGGACTATTGGTTTAATGTCGCCAAAAAGGAAACTGGCCACTGGTATATCCAGATGGATTTCCACGGCGGAAAGAACTCGGCGGTGTGGAAAGCCGACCCGACGTTGACGTCTTATGCACACCGGGACAAGCTGTACATCCTCCAGTTTTACATCACGACAACTGATGCTCCGGAGGCAGGCTTCGACTTCGTCAACGGCTGGGCGACGGCTACGACCACCCCCATGGCTGCGTCTGACTGGGGCATGTACTTCAACTACCCGGATACTCAATTGAACCGAACGAGGGCACAAGAGATGTACTGGGGCAATAATCTTGCCAAGTTGCAGCAGCTCAAGGCGGAGCTCGATCCAAACGAGCTATTCTACTATCCGGTGTCGCTTAGTCCGGCGCAACCGCCCGAGCTTTCGTACCTTAGGTAAGGTAGCGTGGGTATATTTTAGAAGGTATGTCGGCGAGAAGAGAATTGCCCTGTGTACATAAATGATAGATACCATTTGAAAGACACGTCTGAGACAAGCCTACTTTTTGAAGAGGACGGCCTGTTTTGGTGTGGTGGGGCAAATTGTCAACAAGAATTTGCATTGCTTCCACTGAGAATAACATCAAACACATTAAATAGAAAAATAATAACATGAAGAAGAGGGAGAAGGAGGATAGTGGGAAACAATAGTATAAATACTACCAATCTACCTCCGTGAAAAGTGTGCAAAACTGCTCAAGGAAATGAAATGACAAATGATTACAAAAGCCGATGTGATCACCACTAATCACGTGTTTATCTTTGCATTGTCGGGTACCGGTGCACTGGAATAAGCGCTCAAACCACCCTCCCTGTGGCACGGTGCACCTAACTAGGTTCTAGGTGCCTAACCAGCCTAACTATAATACGTTGCCTTAACATAAACAAACTCGTTAAACTTCTTTTCTTGAACCTCTTCTAATATTGACTTGGTCCTCCAGGATAAATGTCTTCAAGTTCGGCTTTCATTTAATCTCTTTCCACTAATTAACGCACATCTCACATAGGACGGCCTCTGATTCTCAGTTTTCAATTATTCCATGACTTGTGGTAGCAATTTACTCCCCACCCCTTGTCAACGCCGATGCTACCCATCCATCCTCAATTCAACGACTTCAAACGTCGACTAATTCTACATATTAATTGGCTCTTATGATGTGAGAAATTCAAATATCATGGCTTCTCTCTCCCACTTTAAAGAGACATGGAAAGGGTCTCTCATAGAACACTCCTCAACTTTACGCGACGAATTTCCAGACTATCACCTTTCCGACCCAGAATCCCTAATAAGCACCTCTCATGCGCATTCTTTTCAGCTTGGCACTGGCGCGTCTATTTATACGAACTCGTTACTTCCGGCAATACTTGAAGCCAAGCATGAAGTTATACTTGTCACTTGCTTCTGGGCATCGTCGTCTACTCTATCAACACTAAAAGAGGCACTGGAAAAGCTAGCCGAAGACCGTCGTGAACGCATCCGCAGTTTATCTAGCCCGAACGTAGATGCGTTATCACCCCTGAGAATACGTCTTTGCTTCTCATCGAGATCTCTCTTCCAGAAACTATTCCATACATGGTCTACAGATGGATACGTATATCCCCCGTCGACATGGGCAACACAGCTAGGCCTACCAAGTCCGGAAATCCTAGAGGCCGGCCTCATTGACCTACGTGTCAAGAGCTTGTTTTTCCTACCCTTTAGCGTGATGCACCCCAAATTCCTGATCGTCGACCGCCAAAGAGCCTGGTTTCCTAGCTGCAATATAAGTTGGGAATCGTGGCTTGAGGGGTGTGTCGAGATCTCCGGAGAGGCAGTCGCCGGGCTTCTCAAGTTCTATCGACATGTATGGGATGCGCAGCTTGACGGTCAACAATTTACGGCACCACTTGGTCTAGACTATGGATCTACTCGGCCACCAGGCCTAGGAAAACACCGGCTGACGTCAATCCAAAGTCCTGCTGGCCATTTCGTGACCTTACCGGGGGTTGCAACACCAACAGTGCTCTTGCCATCTTCTCATCACCGCAATCCCAGATATGACATTATTCCGTGGCACGATACTCCATCTCCGCCAGCGACACCTCTTAATTACGCCATACTATGCCTGCTGGACATGGCGGAACATTCTATATATATGCAAACTCCTAATCTGACCTCTACAGCTGTGATCAACAGCCTCCTCGCAGCCGTGAAGCGCGGCGTCAACGTGGTTATAGTGACCAGCAAGGGGCTCATGTTGCTGGAGCAAATCGTGACAGCTGGGACTTCAACCTCGCTCTGCCTCCGATCCCTGATTCGAAAGTATCAGAAGCTCAGAGTTGAACAAACTCGGCTTAGGAGCCACGACCCTGAAGATTCAGAACCAGCCATTGACATTGAAGCGCAGCGACCCTTGCTAGGATCGTTAAAAATTTCATATTTTCGTTCCCATCCTGAAAACAAAGCCAATAGGACAATCGAAGAGCCAGTGCATTCGCATCTCAAGCTCACCATCGTGGACGGCCAATACACTGTTCTCGGATCTGGAAATGTAAGCAATTCGAGAGATCTCAATAGACTCAAATACAATAGAACTTTGCAACAGCAGCCAATATCTCTTTCATCGATTGCTTTCTGCAAACCTGTTGGTAGAAACATGCTAATTTGCAACGTCACAGATGGATCGCGCAAGCTGGTTCACAAGCCAAGAATTAGGAATCATGTTTCAATCAAAAGATCTTGCGACAACGATCAGCGTCACCGTTGATAAGGTTCTCACTAGTAGACTTAACTTGGTTTTCTCATCTATGGTAGAAAATTAATTAACGTAGCAGCCAAGTCGACGAGGAAACCCCAGCTTGGACTGGTTAATGAAGCGAGCACAAGCCGATGATGAGACGGATGATGCTAGAGGGACCGTTCGCAGTCCCATCATTATCGCTCATTAGGTCTCTTCCTCGAATGCAAGGCCGACCAGGTTGGATTCTTCTGTATTGACATTAGCTACGCAATCAAATGGCCGCTGGTATGTAACAGGATGTTACATCCTTTCTCTCGCCCCAGTCGTATTATCCCATGGATGTCCGTATTATCTCTTGTAGGTAACGGTGACGGTGACGGTAACAATCTCTCCCGTTTTGTCGATTTCCTCTCTGTTTTCTCCATACTAGAATCTTAATTGAGGTTCGCGTCGTCTGCCTCTAGGTGTTTTATCGCCTGCTAAAGTGCACATCCGTTTATTACATGGATGTCATTCCTCAGCTAGGGCGCCATCTTAATAAAATCAGTTGAACCTAGTCTAAAACTTCCATTATAGCAACCGAGAGGCTCGGCTGCTCGGTCAGGGACTCGAGCCGTTACGTTGATCTTCAGTAATGCGCCGCTCAGAAAGCATAATTTCAGCTTTCAAACCGCAGGCGCCACGAATTCTGATTCGATAGGCTCTCAAATCTTGCGTCATTAGGAATTCTCTTCTTGCCTTCCATGGTGGCTTGTTCTGTTAATCTAACATCCGGTTTACGTTGCATTTAGAACTTGACCGAACACCGCTCTAAGCCAAAAAACGCCTCATTTCTCGGGTAGCGCAAAACAGTACCCAAACCAATCCATAAGTTAGCTCGCCATCCTCCTCGCCAAGTGCAGGCTAGCTAAGTGGTGGCAACGGCATTGGCATGACATTGGCATGCGGTCATAACTGGTTAGTCTTCCACCATAGTTTCTAGAATTCAAGATTCTCACTCAGGCTCTGGCACGGCTGGCAGCAAGATCTCGGGTTATACTTGTGGTTTTGCTGATGTGAGATTCGCAGGCTTCCTCCGTCAACGATTTGTTAGGTCCTAATCCAATAGCCTGTTGCGGTTATCGGGTACCTAGGCGGATAGACGCAGGCTGGGGTTAGCTTCCGTTGGCAGCTACCGTAGTAATTTATCGCAACGATATGCCCACCCTTGTCTGGTACCCATGGCCGATCCGCTGATCTGACCGGTGACGGGCCAGTCATGTCTTCCCAATTCCATCCTAGTCTCCGTTTTAGTCGGAGAACCAAGGCTCTGGAATTGACATGGTGCACCTTATCTTTTTCCCATGCCTCTTTTGAAAGGCCGCGCATCAAAAATCCTTCCTGATTTTGGCGGTTTGTTGCATTGCATCTATTCCGTTTTATCTAGTCGGTCTGATTACAGCCCTGCTAAGTTTATCTTACTGTCGCAGGAAGAATTGCTTTTTTCCCAATTACCACCACCTATGGACTTCGCGGCCGAGTTCTTTTCTCTCTTACTTAAAGGAGTTTTCAGCGGTGTCAGTCAGCATTGTCCCTAACACCTGGCTTTCCGCTAGCTGAGACACTCACACCCATCAATTATGGCATCTTCAGGTGTCGATTACACGGCCACCGCGCCTCCAAGCTATGCGGCTAGAAACGATGGCCTAGACACGGAGAAAGCTGACCTCGGACGGCAGCATAGTCGCGTAGGCTCTCTAACAACAGTCGGCGATGGCGATGGCACACATCGTAAACTCAAGCCTCGTCATATCCAATTGATCGGTATCGGCGGTACGATTGGAACGGCACTTTATGTCAGTATTGGCAAGTCGTTGCTCGACGGCGGCCCGGGAAGTCTATTCATCGCTTTCTCGCTCTGGTGTACTGTCATTCTCGCTGTTACCATGTCTATGGCTGAGATGGTGACATATCTACCCATATCTTCGCCTTTCATCCGTTTCGCCGGTCGTTATGTGGACGAAGCTTTCGGCTTTGCTGCTGGTTGGAATTTCTTCATCTTCGAGGCCGCGCTCGTGCCATTCGAGGTGACAGCATGCAACGTCATCATTCACTATTGGAGCGACATCGTACCGGCGGGCGCGATCATTGCCATTGTCCTTGTGCTCTACGCGCTAATCAATGTCTTGGCCGTTAAGTGGTATGGTGAGACCGAGTTCTGGGCGGCTCTTGGCAAGGTCTTGCTTATTGTCGGGCTTGTCATATTCACCTTCATTGTGATGCTGGGCGGCAATCCTCAGCACGATCGGTTTGGCTTTCGATACTGGTACGAACCTGGATCCTTCGCCGAATATTACACTAGTGGTTCACTTGGCCGATTCATGGGTTTCATGCAATGTTTGATCCAGGCTTCTTTCACCATTGCCGGTCCAGACTATGTCTCGATGGCTGCTGGCGAGGCTGAGAACCCTCGCGTGGTTATGCCCAAAGCGTTCAATGCAGTTTTCTACCGACTGACTACATTCTTCATGCTTGGGTCTCTTTGTGTAGGAATACTAGTTCCATACAATGATTATGAACTCACTCAAGCCAACACCAATTCCGAGCCCGGCGCGGCAGCGTCACCTTACGTCGTCGCGATGAATCGATTAGGAATTCCTATCCTGCCGCACATAGTCAACGCTATGATCTTGACCGCTGCTTTCTCTGCTGGGAATAGTTACGTGTACTGCGCGTCTCGGTCACTATATGGGCTAGCTCTTGAGGGAAAAGCACCCAAATTCCTGATAAAGTGCACGAGAAATGGCGTTCCCATCTACTGTGTGATTTTCGTCCTAATGATCGCGTTGTTGGCATTCCTTCAAGTGAGCGAAAACGCTGCCGTGGTTCTCACCTGGTTTGTCCAGCTAGTCACTGCATCCCAGCTGATCAACTTCAGCGTTATGTGCGTTACGTACATATGTTTCCACCGTGCTTTGAAGGCGCAAGGAATCAACCGCGACTCGCTTCCATATAAGGGTTTCTTTCAACCATACGCGGCTTACTATGCCTTGTTTGCCACATTCGTCATGACCTTCGTAGGTGGCTACACGGTATTCCTTCCAGGAAAATGGAACGTGCCGAGTTTCCTGTTCTCGTAAGTCCGGAGGTCAATATGTTAGACAAATTCTAGCTAACGACTCTATTAGATACACGATGATTGCTATTTGTCCTATCCTTTTCATTGGCTGGAAACTGATTCACAAGACTCGATTCCATAGGCCATATGACGTGGATCTGATCAGAGACGTTGCTGCGGTTGAGGACTACACTAACAAGTTCGTCCCAATACCACCGAGGTAAGTTCTATTTTTAAAACTTCTGAGACCACCTAATTGACCTTGATAGGAACGAGTTTTCCAAGTGGTTTAATAAAATATTCGGCTAAGATGCCATTTCTGCGTTTGGGGGGAAGTCGTGGGGTAAACACGAAAACGATCATCATTATCTCGTCTCGACTCTCGACTCGGGCATACAGTGCCTTAGTAATGGTTCAACCAAAGCAGCATAGCTGAATAGACGAGCCTGAACCACACAGCTACTGCGTGCGCAACTTTAAAGGAGGATTCGGGCCAAGAGGAACACGATGCCCGGCAGGAAGATTACAACATGCTGGTTGAAGGATAATATATATGTTGCACAGTTCAACCCATCATACTAAGAAATTATCAAACCTCGCCGGTTCAATCTAGATCTATCTGATGAGTTCGGCAACCTAGATGAGCTTGGAGATTTCCACTCTGCCGAGTCCTCGAAACGACTGCGAGCAATTGGTAGCGTGTGTAGAGGCTCACGGGGCGACGGTGGCCTTGATGCTACTCTTGATTCATACGGACTCGAAGACACCAATTTCATACCTGCTGTGGAAGCTCCGTAGGACCTGTGCTGCGAAATGAGCGCTTCTGACGATGATGTCCACTCTTGATGGCCCTTGCTCCCTGCGCCATTGTTTGCCCGCCCTTGCTTTCGCCCATACCAGAAAGCAAGCAGTACTATTGCGATAAAAACTAGGGTCCCGGCTATGGTGCCAACGATGATAACGGTGAAATTCGGTGCTGGGAATTTATCGGATGTATTGCTTTCTGTCGCAGATATGGACGGTCCTGTCGGGGTGCTAGGACCGAGGATAGTGAGCATCATTGACACTTGTGTCATTACGGGCGCGACGCTATCAGCAGCCATAAGGGGTAGGACCAATTTTGATGTCATTGGAGCCTCTCGAAACAAGGTCTCAACGTCCCCAGAGCCGGCGCAATGCGGCTCGGTGAGCGCCAGGGCATCTGTTGAGAAGTACGGGAATATATTCCGTAAATGGCACTGTAATGTGCCACTTATACGATCATCATATCAGTCTAGGGCCTATCAATCAGTTGGTGCGGGGGTAATATACCAGTCGGAGGTTCTGCCACCCTCGAATACGATCGCATTGTCTCGGCAGGCCGTGGAAAAAACACACGCTGATGCTGAAGCACAACAAGCTGCGTAGCTAGCGGACGTGACGAACACCTCGCCGCTAGAACAATAGATGGGTTTAGCTATTACTTTCATTAGCACTACACATCATGCGCCATATCGAGCGGGGTGAAAATTTAACCTACTTAGTGTTTCCGAAACGGCAAACCCTTTGAATGGATCTGCTGTGATAATAGAAACAGGAGAACTGGTGGTCCTGGTCTGCGACTGTCCCAGGGCCCCATACTGCATGAGAGAAGCAGCAAATAAAGCTGCTCTCCAAAGCTGCATATTCAACGACATGCCCACCAAAACAGGTGCCTCTAAAAAAGTTGTTCAGCCTGAAAGTGAAGACGTAATAAACCGTTCTAATTTAGAGGGTATTCATGCACGGGGACTGCAATCATCGAGATATGGTATTATCAGATGAATATATAAGAACCTTCTTTCTCTTATTACCAACATCGCTATCCCTTTTAGGAACAATTGTTTCACTATACGAACACATGTTTATTAGGGAGGTGTATTTCTGTACCATGTTTCGTTTCAGAGATTCTCGCTCAGCCTTTCACCTTGAAGGATCGTTTCTTCAGCCGCAACGACTATATATATTTAGAGCACAGATCCCCCTGACTGCGTAGTAATCAACACGAAAAAGGCAATTAGTTCATTCCCAGTCGCCTCATATAGCATGTTCTTTTACGAGAACAGGCAGAAACATTAAAGCCCGAGGAATTGAGGGTTGATGTTACATGTTTTGCGAGCTTCAGGAGACTCATCCCATGTCTGTGGCGTGGCGTCTAGACTTGTTGGCAACTTCCCGCAATGGCACAAATGTGCCGGAAACCCTCTCAGCCTCTTGGGTTCCTTTTCCTATCAATTGCTGCAAGCTCCTCTATTCAACCACTTGCAAATGATATCCCTTTTCTCTAACTCCTAATGCTAAACCACTATGACTTCTTTCATTAGAAAATAATTCATCTATTCTTAAGTACTCAGGGGGCATCCATGCATTAATCTAACCTAATCCTAACTGTTGAAATGAGTAGTTAAGGGACTGCTGTCAGGTACAGTACATGGTATCTTGGCCGGAATGTTTTATCTACCTAGGCAGGACTTCCCCTGTCACTCATGTAACCTGAGCAAGTAGACAGTACACCTAATATCAGTTTATATATCGTACATTTCAAGACTGACTTTTATTTAATTTCTTATTTGGCTATGCTTAAATATGGGGACACCCGTTACTATTATATGCATGTTATACTTCTGTCAGGCACGGGGGAGTGATCGGAGTGATGGACCATACGATTCAGTGACCTGGCTACTAAGGGCTAGCAACAAAATGATCCCAAAGCTCCTCCATGATGCCATGTGTCTCTCCAGCTAGAAGATGGCGGGATGAAGCCCCCTTTATACACCTGTGAGCCACCAGCTACCCCCTGGGAGTAGCCCTAGCCATGATAATCCCCCCTACACTACCTGCCCCTGACAACTACTTTGTTATAAACGTTATATTTACTCTAGTGTTTTCATTTTTAATAATTAATAAAGAATGATCATTATATATAACGGAAAACTGCATATAAATGGGCTAATACAACTTGTTTAACACTTTTTATGTAAGTTATACTGCCAGACGCTCTGACAATTCATTATCGAAGATTTTGAGATGTGCTATTAGTACTTGGTATGTGTAGACAAGGTAGAGTGGAAAGAGAGTATAGTTGGTTGTGCTTAAAAGAGGGGTTTTCTTATTAGTATAGGACCTTCCCTGTAGTTTGCTCCATGGCATTCATGGGCTGATCGCCACTATTGATGTTTCGTTAGTTGTACAACCTCACTTAGTGTATAGCTTGATTCGATCGATTGTGGTTTTCTCGGTTGTTCGGTAAATGTGTATGTGGTACCAAGAGCCGTGGGCGGGCTCTGGTAAAATTGGAAATAAACCGCGAAGCTTGTTCGCTAGTGCGAAAATAACGACCTTGTATACATCTACTCCATCGCCAGTGCCCAGTTACCTGCTCGGATACATAGAGACTCTTGGGTACGAGTGGCGCTGGTGTTGGAGTATTCACGTCAGATTCCACATGATCTCAGTGACAAAGGCAAGGGAGCAATACAAACAAAGCTAAGGATCAGCAGCTACATTACGTACAATAATTTACTGATTGCTTATTCGTTCAAGTAACAATGAAATACAAGTAATATTGATATATCCATGCGCTCACTCTCCAAGAGAAGGCAACTAGACGTATAGCTAAAGTGCACACCTGACATACTAGCGTAGGTACTTATTAAGCTCCTTTCACCGAATATGGGTTTAAAAGTTGAAGTTATCATCACGAGACAGGGACTAGGTACCTACCTAGGTAATAAATATGAAAGTGATGGGCGGGCGAGAGGATGTTGAGAATTTATAAGACCTAAGATTTATCGAGCGCGTTCCAGGGATGCTCTTTTTAAACCCAAACTAATTACTGTGAACAAAGAAAAAAACGACCTTGCTAGACACCATGAGGCTTACCTCTCAGATCATATTTCCTCTTTCAATATTCCTCCATCTTTCACGTGGTGCTAGTCATGTATATCTCCCAGTTATTGTTTGCTCCAGCCTCAAACCGCCGGCTATAGATGGGGCAGAAGTTGTTAGTATGACAACCCAAGTGACATCTAGCGGCGGAGTGGAAGTCTGCGACATCAACGTCTATGTTACTCATGGGGATGCTGGAGATTACGTTCGTATCCAGACATATCTTCCTCTCAAAGGATATAATGGGCGTTATCAAGGACTTGGAGGCGGAGGTATGATGGCTGGGTATTTCAACCTGTCAGGAACTGCTGGAGCCGGATTCGCGACTGGATCAACAGATGCTGGCCGTCCAAATGCGACAGGGGATGACGACACCTGGGCTGACAACGCACAGCTACTTACAAACTTCGCCTATCTTTCTATTCACGAGATGACAGTGGTGGGAAAAGCACTTGCTAAAGAGTTCTATGGTCGTCCCGTCCAATACTCTTACTGGAATGGTTGCTCAAATGGCGGCCGACAAGGGTATCAGGCGGTCCAAAGATATCCGACAGATTACGACGGAGTGCTCGCTAATGCCCCGGCTATCAATTGGGATCGCTTTGCTGTATCGGAGTTATACCCATATCTGGTTGAGGTAGAAGGAAACGAATTCCCGTCCTTGTGCGTATGGGAGGCGATGACATCTGCGGCCGTCGATGCCTGCGACCATATCGACGGCGGTAAGGACAACGTCATCAACCTACCTTTCAAATGCCATTTTGATGCTACGTCTACTATTGGCCAGACCGCTTGTAACACGACTATCACTCTGGTTCATGCCCGCATGTGGAATGAAATAACTAGAGGGCCGCGGGATCACAAGGGAAATAATGGTTGGGCAGGACTTCTTCCGGGAACCAAGTTCGATAGTCAAGGTGGTGCCAAACCATTTAACATTGCCAGCGCGTGGGTACGGGCCTTTGTCGAACAAGACCGGAATTTCAATATAACTAGCATCCCCGCTAGAGAGCTTTACACTGTGATGAACAAGTCAGAAGTCATGTATCGCCATATCATAGGTGGCGACAATCCTGATCTTTCGAGTTTCAGAGACGCTGGTGGGAAGATGTTGACCTGGCATGGTTTAGCCGATCAGTTAATACCAGTGTACGGGACGATTCATTATCGTCTACGTGTTGAAGAAATGCTTGGAGGAAACGAAGCTGTTAATGAGTTTTACCGGCTGTTTTTAGCCCCAGGCGTGGATCACTGCGTGGGCGGAAACGGAGCTCAACCGTCGGATCCATTTTCCTTGTTGATGAACTGGGTTGAGAATGGAACGGCCCCCGAGATGATACCAGCTAAAGGCGATGTTGGTGCAAGAAACCTATGCTTGTATCCAAAAGATTTGATTTACTCTGGTCAAGGTGACTTAGCTCAAGCATCAAGTTGGATATGTACATGAATGATCCAAACCTTAGGTAGGTACCTACCGAATACACTTGAGGTACTTAGGTAGTCAGAGCCTTGTTAGCTTTCTCATCATGTCCTATCCATATATGCTCATGGGAGGTCGAGTCACACTTTAACATTAAAAGTGTTAATATTAAATACTATTAGTACGGATGACGCTACCAAAAGTCCTTTCCATAGGCAAACAAACCCCTGTCAGCTCTGGTAAGCACTGGCCACCTCTGGCCACAGCTGTCGGATTAAGCCAGCAATGTACCCTCTTAGATGCTATTATTTAATAACAGTCTAATAGCTTATAAATCTAAACTAAAATCATATAAGATATGTTTTTAAATTCTCTTTCGAGTAGCTACCAGGCGATATAGGCTTTAAAATGGTTACTACTATTTTAAAGCTTGAAACCCTGGTTTAAAGGAAGTAAAATACTGGGTGTACTTAGGCTTCTCTTCCTGACAGCTGTAGCCAGAGGTTGCCAGTGCTTGCCAGAGCTGACAGGGGTTCGCCTATGGAAAAGACTTTTGGTAGCGTCATCCGTACTCTCTGGTATAATTATCATCGTCTCATCCAACTCCTAAGAAAGTGACATGAAACTTCTTCTGCGGATATTTTCACCATAGTTCAGCACTGGTCTTTTTCATGTAATCTTAATTTATCTAATAGGTATTCAAGAAGGGAGTTGTATAGGAAGTCTGTGTCTGTCTTTGTCAAGAACTTCAGTTTAACAGGTGGTACTGGAATACAAACTTCGATTCAAGATAAAGTGGGACTTCTCCTGCATGATCTTAAACGAAGGGCTGAGGAAAGAAACTGCGATTATGACGATGAGCATCGTCTAGAATTCTAGGTTTAAGAAAGGAGAAATTGAAGCAAAAGATAAAGGGTTGGAGAGGGAAGAGGATACAGAGGACGAAAATGTGGCGTGGCCAAAGAGCCACTAACACCTCTAGAAACCATCATAACAGGGATTAGAAGCTAATAATGAAATAACAACTACGAATATTTATAGGTAGCTCCGATCGATTGACTTTATTGACTTTAATTAGTTATTATGCTCTCTTCAACAACCGGCGATATTCAGTTAATAGCAAAGATGTCTTACTGCTCGACATGGAATTAACGACTTGGTACTTTACCTAAACTGCCCGAATCTTAATTTTAGGATATGGCTTTTGGCTACATTTGGCCCTGCAGATGTATTGGAGAGATATGACATAAATGATGTTTCTAGCTTTATTCATGACAGAGTTCTCGTAGCATTAAAGCTTTAACCCATATGTCTATGCGTGCCTTATGTGTAGCCCGTTCTAGCAAAATACTTAGAGACAACTCTCAGGACAGCGCATTACAAAGTAGGGGTTTGCTGTTCCATAAAATAGTAGATAGCAGCCTAAGTACCTAGTTTATAACACTGGTAACTTAGTGCAACGTAGATGTGAGAAGTAATGGATTAAAATATAGTTTAGGTAATCGGCAACAACAATTGATTTCATCAACAAGGCTCAGTTGTGTAACTTCCTAAGATTTTCTACATTTTTCTTTCTAGGTAGACGCTTTAACTACGGTTTATCAACGTTACAAGTTGCTGATACTTGTGCTTCGTAGGGCGTAAGATATGACCCCACACGGGAATCCTTTGACCAGGGAGCTCCGACATCGCAGTGGGCATGAGTGTAATTTATTAAGATGTATAATGCATCATTCTCTACTTTCTGCGGATATCATTGTCGGATGATATCTCATATTCTCATCGTGGCGACAATGGCTCAACAAAATCCACAAGATGAAGCTGGATCCAACTTGGCTAGCATCCAACAACAATCTCCCAGGCAAGAATTCTCGCTACCCCCAGTGGATAGTGGGAAGTCTGCTTGGCTTTTTCTGGCAGCTTGTTGGCTTGTCGAAGCTCTCGTCTGGGGTGAGGACGACACTGCAACACTATAAGACTTCTTCTGGTATCTAACCTAGGTGCTTTCTAGGATTTTCTTTCTCCTTTGGGGTATTTCAGGACTATTACAGCGTCAACGAACCGTTTGCCGGCTCAGATAGTATTGCTGCAATCGGTACAACAACTACTGTGAGCATCCTCGCTACTTTTACACATGGATTCAATGCTAACGAAGCCTTCCTACGTAGGGAGTTATGTATATGGGCACTCCTATTGTCATTACTATGTGTCGCCTCTACCCGCGCATAGCTCGCTGGTTTACCATTATGGGCCTTGCTATTACCTCACTCGCAATAGCGTTAAGTTCATTTTGTACCACGGTGCCTCAGTTGATTATTACCCAGGGCCTAATAGCTGGTATTGGTGGATGCATTGCTTATTCACCTTGTGTCCTCTACATCGACGAATGGTTCATTAAAAGAAAGGGGTTGGCCTATGGGATTGTCTGGAGTGCGGCCGGGTTCGGGGGAGGTCTTCTGCCTCTTCTAGTAAACGCTCTCCTACAGAATTTTGGATTCAAAACCGCCCTGCGTATCTGGGCGGGTATTTTGTTTGCAAGTGCATCCCCCTTGGCGTATTTTATCAGACCGCGTCTGCCATATTCCGCCACCACCCATGTGAAACCTTTCGACGTGCGATACTTCACCTCACGGTCGTTTACGCTGCACCAAGTTGCGAATATCATCCAGGCTTTGGGGTATTTCATTCCGAGTTTCTACCTGCCTTCATATGCTCGCTCAGTATATGACGCCTCTGGGTACTTACCGACTTTGACGGTTCTGCTAGTGAATGTCGCCGCCACAGTTGGATCTATTATCATGGGCTCCTTGACCGATAAACTGCAGTCTACCACATGCATCCTTATATCAACCATCGGTGCGACGAGCGGGGTGTTCTTGATATGGGGACTTTCCACATCACTGTCGGTCCTATATGTATTTTGTGTGTCGTACGGCTTGTTCGCCGGCTGCTGGACTAGCATGTGGCCAGCCATCATGAGGGAAGTGTCTAATAGTAATGGCGAGGGCGCTGAGAGGGAATATTTTGACCCCGTAATGGTTTTCGGCTGGCTATGCGTTGGGCGGGGCATTGGAAATGTTGCCTCTGGGCCCCTTAGCAGTTCTCTTATGACGACCATGGCATGGAAGGGTCAAGTTATCGGCGGGTACGGTAGTGGATATGGGGGTTTGATTGTGTTCACGGGGCTCTCGGCCCTTCTTGGTGGTAGCAGTTTTGTATGGAAACAAATGAACCTGTTATAGAGTGGGCGAGGAAATTTACATCATTGCAGTTGCCCTTATAAGGTCAAGATACATGCAAACTATGAAGTTAATAATCCCAGCCTCAGTGAAGATATCTTAAGCTACGCAATCTGGCACTTCTCTTTCTCTTTTCTTCGGCAAAAACCACTCTAATCCATGTGAAGGATACGCCAGAGTTGATGGGGGTTCTTGGACTGTATATCCCCTGCCCAGCCACCGATCTGAGTCCTATTTGCAGTATGTCAGTATTATAAAGATGTAATATACTTCAGAATACTCACGAATTGGCTGAATTGCCATTCAGCAGGTCCACGTAGGTCCCGGTTCCCACGTTTTGGATCCTTCTAGTGTTAGCTAGGGCAACCTTTACTATGGGGAACACATGTAGGTAGATTATACATGAATACTCGACCATTAGTATCAGCAGTGACAAGCCGCCAAAGTTGATGGTCATTGGTAGTTGCCTCGCCACCCGCCCAACCATTGATTTTGGCTCCGTTGTCATTGCCCCCGTTGTAGAGGTCCATGTTGGCTATCATGAGATTAGTCTAGGTCGTTCAGACTATGCTGTTCAGCTATGCTATGAAAGGGGAGTTCCCTCACTGTTAGTGTGAACATTCCGAATTACCCAAGTAGGCCAAACGGAACTCTTGTCAACCTTGAGAAGTTTCCACTGCTGATTTTTCCCGCCATGGAATTGATATCCAATTATTTTGGTACCATTTTTGGTTTCCCCTAAAAATGAGTTAGTATGTTTCAGTAAGCACAGTCAATTTGCAGGACAAGGGATGGCTTACCTCCAGCAAGATCGACACAAGTGCCACTTCCGTAGTTCAGGAAGCTGACAGTTGCCCCATCTAGAGAATCAATGAAAGACATGATTATTGAGAGACTTGCGAGATAAAGGACTTGGAATTATAGAGGTTCAATTCAACTAATAATTCTCTAGGGTGCTAAGGTCCTTAATCCCTCTTTCTCTTTCGAGGGGCATTCTCGGCCTATTTATGCCCATTCTGATAGACACAAGGCCAGGCTTTAATCTCGATATTAGGCATCGTGACGTTATGGACAACCTATCTTGCAGGTCGCCCCATTCATGACAATCCTCTCATAACCAGTCAATCCAGCCACAGCCCTTTCTATTGCTTCGATTCAGTAGACACCTGCATCATTTCTCCATCGAAACTAAATACACTATACTAGCACTGTACTGCAAGCAACAAATTTTATTGAATTAAACCTTTGGCGGTTTATCAGATTTGGTCCGCCGTCCGCCGTCCGTCGGTAGCTGAAAGCTGAAAACTTTGTGGTGGCTGCTGCATGACACGTGTCCCAAGACACATATTGATTGTGTTGCAAACTGCGGCAGTAGTATATCACGCCTGGTCTGGGCAAATGCCTTTAATACAAATATCCATGATACCTTGTTATGTGTCATGCATTAAGTACCTAGGTAGGTACCTATATATACATTTAATCTCAATACCCACTCTGCAAGTTGAGATGCCGAAGATGAACTTGAGCGTGAGCTTCAAATCCGCGTAACGTTCTGTAAAGCACTTACATTCTCTAGTATGGGGTTTCCAAACATGTTTCTGTCTTTGGCCCTTGGTCAATGTTTATACCTGCGCTTTGAAGTATTCACTTCTATTACATATAAAGGTCATAAATCAACCTTTCACAATAATTTTTAATTTAACAGCTCATTTCATGATACCGTGAACATGGACTATTGTCCATATAGATCGGACACACCGCCAATACATGGCCCCTCATTCGAAGCTAACTCGTCGTCTAGGGGTCCAGACAGTGTCCAACTCCTGCCGTATCTGCATATACAGCTAGCTCGGCGACGCCACAAACCCCGCAAAATTACCAATGTTAGGTACCTAGGTAGGTAGGTAGTCATTAAATAGTGATATTATAGGTAGCATGAATGAATTCCTTCAGGGAGGAGCGACAGGCCTAATCCAAACCTGGCCCTAGGTACCTAACCACTTAATGGTTACAATGCTAGGTAGGTACCTACGCGGAAAAGACTATTAGGACAGTAGGTATGTAGGTTTGGCCCTTCTCAAGAGTCACGCTTGTAGCCCCTTTTGTGGAGTCCCCACCTGCCCCCTGAAAATGAACCATTCTCTCGCTTTAGCGAAGACGGTGGAATGATGTCTAGCCTTACTAGTTCTTAGATTGCTGACAGAGCAGTGGGAGAAACTCGACAACAGCATAACAATTTATCGATATAGCAGGAAGGCTTGCTATTGCTCCATGAAATTTCTATAGTGCACCCAGTAACACACACCCTCAAAGCCCATCACAATAAAGCTTTCTCCATAAGTCATCCATCTCTTTTTCTTCAGGACACTCATCCAGAAACTTCCCGACCTCCTCCCACCACCCTTTAATACAATGCGTATTAATCGCTGTTGTGTACTCCCAATACCATGGATACCAGCCAGCCATCTCCCAATCCACAATTCCTACTACTTTCCCCTCCTTCACCAAAATATTACTCACGCTAACATCCCCATGTGTAAATACAGTCTTCATTTTCCTTTCCTCGGATTCTCTATGCATCTCGATCAGTTTTTGGATCTCTGCTTTAATCTCTGGGTCTGTGATAGAGTCTGTATTCGAGACTCCGTTCCGAAGGAAAAGGTTGAATTCCGCCTCGTTCAAAAAAGGACCCATTCCTTTCTCCCCAGCGGCGTTCCATATCCGATGATCATGCAACTTCCTCCCATCAGCGGCACACACAGCCTCATCTGTAATACCCTTTCCAGTAGGCTTCTTGAGCGCTCTCAGTTCCTGAAAAATGCTCTTCAACTGTGCCAACAACCTGTCCTTCTCCGTTCTTGATCCCTCGCTCCAAGAATCACTCAAAGGTTGCGCATCAATCTTGTCCATAACAATATAAGTCACCCCGTTTTTGTCATCTCGGAACGCGCAATGCAGTTTCGGAATAGGGAAGTTAGGCGCAAAGGAAGCTAGGAAGAGTAGAGCTGAGGCTTCAGAGAGGTGGACTGTGCGGCCATATTTCACGAGTCTAGTCGTAGAGAGATATATGATTGAGCAGTTGGAGTGTCGTCGTGAAGGTATGTGTCTAGAAATACCAATTTGAAAAAGGGGTTTCCAGCGGTTGAAGGGTGTATCGTTGTAGCCGTCATTCCAGGCTTCATATCCGGCCGAGGAGGAGGCGGAAGTTGGTGAGATTGACTTATCCATGGTGGGGTATACGGGAGTTTAGGTGTGATGTGACTTTTTAAAATGGTTGTTGTATTATTTAAAATTTAATAAAATTTACTTTTAGCTAGGAGCTGTTTCATAGGTAAACCTAATTCTTAGTCATCACCTGACCTGGATTTAGGAAGTATAAAAGTAAAATTTTATAAATTATTATTCAAAAATGTCCCGCTCCAAGCAAATTTATGAAATTATCTATTTCACCTCCTTTTCGATATTCAGTCTTTCGGCATTCAACTCCTCGAAATCCTCCTCATACGTCATGAAGGCATCTTCATTAACGTTTCGGTATCTCCACCAGAATATTACGGTCTGAACAAAAAGGGCGATAGCGGGAGCAGCCCAAGCCCAGACCAAAGTTGGGTCAGCAATTGCTGGGATCAATATCTCACCCAGAGCACTGCTTAGAGCCGTCATGAATAGGAAGAGCGCCACGACGGTTGCCCTCATGTTTTCCGGAGCGCGGGCGTAAGCTAACTCGTACGAGGTGACGTTGACGAATATTTCGGACATGGCGCCCAACGCTACGTTAGGAATTTGCCACCATATGGAAATAGGGGATACGTCATCACAATCGCTTGCGTAATAGCCACTATTTTGGAGCAATCATATTAGCCTTGATTAAGGGCAGAAGGAGACTAGGAAGGTACTCACCATGGGCTCGTCTCGTACACACGATATTGGACTACAGCGCCAATGACACCTGAAATAATAGTAAGGACAAATCCAAAAGTCATCCGACTGATACGTCCAAACTTGATCTTCTTGCGTTCCAGAAAGGGGTAGACAACCTGGGCCATAAACGGAGAGAAAACGATAATGACCAAAGGATTGAAATGGCCTAGCAGATCATTGGGCGCACCATTGGAAGTCATTGACGCTCCTTGGTTGCTTTGCACGCTTCCGACGCCGCCGTCGTTAAGGTACCAAATCGGGATGTAAAGGAAGATCTGGACCGCTTGCCATGTACGCCGCGCATCATCAACATCCTTCTCCGAGTAGCTAGCATGAATGCCTTTCACTGCTAATACGGAAGGTTTCACGTTATTCCAGAGATGCTTGGAGAAAATGTTTCCCTTGCTTGCCTTTAGTGCTGAGACAGTAATTTTGATGAACCGAGTCAGATCGGAACCCTGAGGTCGCTTCCTGACAGTCCGCTTATACATGGCGGCAAGCAACACCGGCAGCAGGAAGTACACGATACCCGGCACTAGAAAAGCCAACCAAAAGCTGTGGTATTTCTCGATATATACGATGGCGATGGAGAAGAATGCTCCGACGTTGACGAATGCGTAGAATATAAGCATAATGTGGCTTACAGTCGTCTCGGGGTCGACAAGTACCTTTTCTCCTGATTTGAGGACCTTCGTGTACTCGCGCTGGTACTTGTATTGGTCAATCACTGTTGGCGCAACGTTGGGCTTGAAAATGCCGGCTCCGATAGCGAGGATTATAAAGCTGACGAGAAAGATCGCAACCCCCTTCCCAGCCTGCAAAAGAGCTGGCGCAGCTCCTCCTATCATAATGACGTGCGCGACACCGCCAATAAGGACGCCATACACGATGGCTCGGTATCGCCCAATCTTAGTATCTGCGAGCCATGCGCCGAATATTGGGACGACATAGGCCAGGAATGTGAACAAGAGACCTAAGGCGGAGGCTGTTTGAAGCCCGAGGTCGAGCGCGCCAGCGTGGGAATTGGGCTTGCTAGGATCAATGGCACCAGTCCCAGGACCACCCGTGGGAAGGGGAAACTGCATATAATTATTGAAAACGGCTTTCACGCCGTAGTAAGAAGCTCTTTCGGCCAACTCCACAACGCACAAGCTCCAAGCTGCCACAGGTATTGAATCGTATACTTTTCTCAGTATCTTCCGCTCCTCCTCGGTCGGAGGCGGGTAGGCCTCGTAGTCAACGACATGGCGCGTTTCGTCTAGCGAGTCGGACTGTGATTCGACATTGTGGTCATCAGGAATAGGTCGTGCATCTTGGATGTTTCGCACGGAGGAAGCTTTTTCAGTAGGAATACCCTGATCCGCGTCCGGCTCGACGACTTTCTGGACAGTGAGACCAACGACGTTTTCAGCTACAACACATATCGATTAGACACCTTAATGGGGAATAGAATGGGAATTTTGCACATACCCATGATGGATAGATATTTTCCAGTGATTTGCAATGTACCTTGGTTACTGGACTGGCTGAGGGTATCAAAGTCGAGCCGGAAGCTTCCCTCGGCTTTGATTTATACGAGTCACAAGAGGCCTATTGTCCCATTATCCTATGGCCTGATCCCGTCTCTTATATCTAGCTTCAGAAAACCATGCAAAAATCTACCGAATACTTGATACATATTTGAGGTCAAGACAAGGGTTTCGCCAAGGTGGGAAGGTCACATAGCGCCAAGACTGATAACGAGCTTAACCTAGCTTGTTGCGCCATAGCCGCTATCATAAAAGATTTCAAAATAGACCGAGGGGCGGGTTGCGTGATCGTTCGTTTATCAAATTGTGGCTAGTGCCACGTCGGGGCATGTATCTTAATACCTATTATTATAATTGATCCCGGGATTTCGGCCGATAATCTAGATGGAGCATAGAAGTCTAGATGTTCTAATTGGAGCTCCTGCTGCAATTAAGTGTTTCAACTCTCTCATCGCGTCATTAATTCACTCTTGAATTTCCGTAGTTCCTGCGCGCATGCTTAATTTCAACGTAGAAACCTATATTTTGCTGCTTATCTCAACTTTTAGAGCTGCGTTTACTGTGTTGTCTTTCCGACATTTGAGTTGTATTATGGGTGGATACTTCAGTCCTCCATAGTTCAGAGTTGGGAGGACTCGCCATGTTTCTCAAGCTTTTATCAATCTTTCGCTTTAGTATAAAACATATTAAAGACTAATATTAGAAACAGCATCTCAAAAGACTATGGTAGATTACTTCTAACAATAATATTCACATAAATTATAGGCTCCGGCCATGGTTTAGTTTAAGTACCCCCTGCCCCTGCCCCTTTTCTCATTAACCAATTTCCTTAAGTATTTCGGGCTTCCTTTTTTTGCAAGTATATATAAGTAATAACTCTAGATATTTTTGTTATATTTTTACTAATTTATTTTATGCGTTTTTATAGTGCTTAATGAATCACTGGACATTGGATTTGTGTGAAACCTATACACCAGGAAGTGTATATGATGTGGCTATCTAGAACTCTTTGTTGTATACATTGAGTACGAATATATTAATAACTGGTGTAGAAGCCCCCTACCTTTGACCATGTCATCAGTAGTGGCCACAATGTACCTCATACATTGATGGATGTCTTATCCCTTGCATACTAGAAACCCCGCGCTACTTATACACATCCGAGGTTGTGACAACCAACTTCAGACAGTACCTACTTGCTATCCGATGTAACTACTGGTTCAGGATTTAATATTTCGGGTTGTTTTTTTGTTCTTTTTATTATTAACGCCATAGTGTTTTCCCTCTTTTATGATGACTTTTTTAATCGAAGAAGTTGAGTTTAAAGTTTTTTATTTATTTGCTTTAGGTTATTTAAAATATCGTTATCCCTGTTTATTTTTATTATTCTTTTATTTTAATGTAATAGTTTTTAATATTTTAACTTTTTATTCTTTATTTTAATTTTTTTTTTAATTCGGTTTTAATTTTTTTTAATCTTTTTTTATAATTTTTATTAATTTTTTTTTATAACGGTTTTTAAATAATTAATTAATAAGTAGTTTTTTTATTTAAAAGTGTTTACGTATTTAAAATAAATTAAAAAAAATTAAACTTTAAGTATATTTATTATATTTTTTAAATTATTAATTATAATAATTTAATAAAGTATTATTATTTATATATTTATTTAATTATAATAATAAAGTAAATAATAATAAAATTAAAAAAAAATAATTATAAAAATAAAGTATTAATTAATAATATAATTATTTATTTTTATTTAATTAATTTTTTTTCGTTTTAAGATTTAATTTAATTTTATTTATTAAGCCTTAACTTTTAATTTATTTAAAAAAGTATAAGCTTTATATTATTTTAATATTTTTTAATAATATTTTTTATATAAATTTAAAGGTTTTTTTATTTTTTTTTTTATTTTAATATTTTTTATTTAAAGTGATTATTCGATTTAATATTATTTTATTTCGAAATATTTTTTTAAAATATTTAATTACTTTTTATAAAAATTAAAAATTATAAAATTTTTAATAAAAATAATTTAAATATATTAATTATAATATTTATATAATAATTTAATAATATATAAATTACCTTTTTAACGTATGGTTATTTACTACCTTAAAAATTATAATTATTAAAGTTATTAATTCTTTAAGGGTATGTAATATGGGAGGTTTCTTCCCGTTTAAGGCTTTTTATATTTTTAAAAACTCTTTTTAGATTTCCTCTATTATAACGTATTTAATCCAGATGTGACTAATAGTATAATCCTGTTCATTAATTAGGCAGTGCTGTCTTGATCGAAGAAGTCAAAGATGAAAAGGATTTTGACGAAATCATGCCTGTGCTCTTTGCAGCTTTTGGAGAACCTTACAACTCTCTTCGCAGATGGTTCATTCCCGTCCAGACCACCGAGGACGCTGCCATCGAGGCTGCGAAAGACCGAACTCTAAAGCACTGGAAGCACCAGGCCGGTGCCCACTGGACCAAAGTCATAGACTCCGAGTCTGGCAAGATTATCGGAGCAGCTGAATGGGAGATACGAGACAATGTGAAAGCATCTGACGAGCCACAGAAGCCATTCAATGCGTACTGACACAAGGGCTCAGAGGAGAAGTTATTTGCCGAGCGGCTTCTCATGAACTTGAAAGGCTTCATGAAAGAGAGAATGACTCGACCTCATATTGGTATGTATTCCACGCAGCAGCCATAGATCCGCGTACTAACAATCCAATAGAATTAGAGCAGCTGGTTGTGCATCCTGACCGTCGCAGGAGGGGCGCTGGAAACTTACTTCTCAATTGGGGACTCCAGAGAGCAGACAAGTTGGGATTAGAGACCTGTAAAGAGTCTGTCCCGTTCGCAGTACCAATCTACGAAAAGTATGGATTCAGTAATGTCGAGGGTCTCAACCCGGACATGACTATCCCAAACCCGAGCGCGAAGTGGAAGGAATATGCAGCAGATGATCTATGCGTCTTTCTGATGTGGCGACCCATAGGTCATGACTATTGTGCCGGGGAGGATGAGTTCCCTAGGTGAGTGAGGGGCTTTTCTGTTGTAGTCAGGAGTTCGTCTTCCTGGTTGAGCTGGGGGAACAGCGACGTCTTACACATTTGAATTCAACCGTTTCGAGAGAACTTTACATGATTTTGCCAGTTGAACTACATTTTAAATAAAGGTTTCAATTTTCTATTAACACGTCTTTGCTTTGCAGAAAGGCATGAGAATCACCTTATCATAGCAAGAAAAGGGGCGAACTTGTGTTACATTGCCCGTAAAAGGGGCTTACGCGACCCACCCACCCTTCGCTATAATTGACTCCAAGCTAATACGCAATTTTCCATACACACAAGTTTCGCAGTCCAATTCCTCAGTCCAAAACCCAATCTTCGTCATCTCCGGAATCCTCGTAAGGGCTGAGGAGGTCAGAGTCGTCGCCATCAGTGTCATTGGGCGGAGGAGTCGGTGCAGCCGGCCTACTTTGTGGTACACTGACTGCGTTCATTGCCAGAGCCCTGTTTGAACTTGCTGCGCTTGCTGCTGCACTCGCTCGTCTCTTACGTTGCTTCTTTTCTTTCAGGGTATTATTGCCTCTAGACCTTTTGCCACGTCGATGATCTGAGTTTGTGTCTCGTCTCGCGTGGTTTCCTGTATTGCGAGTTCCTGCTGTGTTCTTTTTCGATGAAATTGACGAGTTCGGGCTCCAGCCCCATTTCCTAGCCATGTCGTCGATCTTGTCAAGAATCTGACCTCGAGCCAAGTGTTTTGTAGTGCCACCCTGCAGAATTTTATCGTAGTTGGTATGGCAGTGTCTAATGTGTGCACGCACAGCCAGCTGTGCTTTCTCGGCAATATCCAATTTCCCAGTTCGGCCAACTCTTTTACTAAATTTCCTCATCGTATGCTTGACAACATCTGACAGCTCTTGGGCAGGTATATGTGGGAATTGCGATAGGATGGAGTTTTGGAAGTCATCCTCCATCTTTTTATCCTTCTTCTTAACGGCCTGCGCTCGTGATGCCCGGGTCTCGTCATCTTTTGCTCGAACATTCTCGTATACGGCGATCGGCACCCGTATCCCGAGTTGTTTTCTCTTTGAGTTGTAAACCACATATACCGTCTTGCCCTCCGCTCGGGTTTGTTTCTTGCAGTGCAAGGTTACGTAGGAGTTGCCTTTGGGGACAAATATGTACCTGTGAGGCATTGGAGTGTGGATGGTGACCTCGCGATCATCGGTAGTTGGTGCCATGCTGGAAATAGGATTATAGTGTATCGTAAAGCAGATTGGGAAATTCGATGCAACAATTTCTTCTCCTACGACCTTCCCAGATTCTGCCAGGCAGGTACGCAGAGAGGTTTTGACTGATATAACGAGAGAAGAATAGACAAAGGTTGTGAATACTATTGTTTTGATAGCGACCCGCCAGGCATAACACGGGTCATCTTTTCCAGCAGGAGAAAGAGTAACACAAAGGCGATTGTTCTAGGCAACACGTAGAGTTGTTCAGGTGAGCTCAATAGAAGCATGTCGTCGCTTCTAAGTTGTTCTAGGTAGTTTGCGACGTATCATACGTGAATACCTATGTAACCTTCATACTGATTGACTATTGATCCTTGGAATTGTAACCAGAATTCACAACTATTAACACAGGCATTGCGCTGTCCATAGTCCGTGCGAACATGGAAATCTAGAGGCTGAGCGACTATGGTCCATATGACCAAAACCGCCAAAGCGACAAAACCATGGACATGAAGAAACGCCACAGACCCACTTTTATATGACCCCTATATTTAT